>JBBPTN010000421.1:0-17790 GCA_038094075.1 Xerocomus spinulosus
TGTACGGCCGAAAGCCAACGCCTGGAGGCGATAGCGGAGAATGGCGACGGTGACGCAGTTGAGAACGATTCATAGTCGCAAGACGCGGCTTCTCGTTGACCTTTCCCTCCGCAGCATCTAGACAATCATTCCACGCATATTCACGGACACCCTACACTCGCGCGCATTTAACATCACGACACCTGTTTATTATGCAACACAAACATGTTATTCTTTATCGTTTTGTCCGTCGTCGGCCATCCTCGGTTCGCAGTGACTTTCCGGCTTCGCAGCGTAACATCGCTATCCTTGGAGTTCATTTGCCAGTGCTATTGATCTCTGTATATCTGTTTCGTTGCAGTCTCACGTTCGCGTTGTCCGTCGCAGTCGCAGTTTTATCGTGTTCATACGCTTCCTACGCTACCCGATTCCCGCGATACCTCACCCGCTAGGCTTGACGCTTTTCTGTGTTTTCATGGTATTCTTTCTTGCATATCCTTGGTCCCCCACTGTCGACCTTGTTTTATCCCCTCGCGTCATCCGTTCGCGCGTACTACCTGTGATTATTCTAGTGGGGCTCATGGATTCGTTTACTCTGTGGTACCTGTGAAAATGCGTTGACGGGGTGTAATTTTAGAAAAACTGAATAATCATGTTTGACTATCAAAGTAGCTTTTTGCTAATTGACTGCAATGGTATGAACCACTCTAGTTAGTGATTAAGATTTCCGAATTTTGCGCAACAATCTGCATCATAGGTTTCTTTGCCATATAAGACAGGATGCATTAGAGCGAGGGTGTCCTCCGAGTGATCGACCCTCAATGTCGCTAACGTCGCGGCGCAACCTCTTTCTGCATCTTCTGAACCTCTAGCATTCTCTGCAGATCCCTCTCTACCTTCATCTTCCGCGCTCTTTGCCTCCGCTTGTTGAGGTGACTCCAATCCTCGCCCACGCCAACGGCTGCCGGCGTCAGCGCAGTCGCACCAGAGGTTGCAGGTGTAACAGCGTTTGGTTTGGTAGTGCTCGCGGGAGGGCCTTGTTTAGGTCTCCATAACCAAGCCGTGAACGCGCCCTGTATTCTAACCTTTTCGACGCGGTTCTGGGCTGCCAGGTCCGGTAGAACGACCTTCTTCAGATACCTATTGATTTTGGGGCACGCGTGAGCTCTCTGTGTAGAAGACGGTGAGGAAACGTGCCTCATGGATCGTATTTCTTCACCCACGTGAGGCGGTGGTGTGCTCGGGCGAGTCGGTTTGACGGCAAGCTTGTAGATATCCCTAGTTGCCAGCGGTGTTTTGGCTGAATTAATGATATTCAAGACTATTTCGCGCGCTTTTGGGGTGCAGTGTCGAGGCCATTGGTACAACGAGGAGACGGTGAAAGCGGTCATCGCGTCGTGGTACTTGAAAGTTGTCGGACCGAGCCAAGTTCCTACACATCGCCAAATAGGGAAGGTCTAACAGGCTGGGCGTACATTATCTTATTCCAGTGTACATGCGCTGGGCCAAAAACTACAATTGCATGGCATCCTCCTTCTCGAAACCAGGATTCTTTTGTAGAATGACGAATCCTTCGAGAACATGCGCATACGGGATATACTCTTCCGTCGCCAGCTCCGCTCTTTCTGTCGTACCCAAACGCACTGGCGTTTGATGCGTTTGGAAACCGGAAATTGTGCGTGGTTTGCCAGCTTGTCCGACCACATCAATAGCCTTGTCATGCCATAAATATCATCTCAAACCAACCCGACAGCAGAATCTGACTGACCTGGCCCACACGAACCGTCACCGGAAGGTTCTCCAGTTCCTCGTTGAGTGTGATCAAGAATCGCGGGTACATGGCGGTCACGAGATAGTACAACATCCAGTGATATTTGTCCAGCACGACTATGGTGCATTCAGACTTGAGTCATTGCTGTTGGAAAAGCAACTTGTACTCACAAGCTTTGGCATCCGTGAACGCTGTGAGCGTCGCTAGCAGGCCAGCGACAGCGGGCCGACTCATAATATTACGGTCAGCAAAGAAGGGATTGATACCTATCGTGCCCTTGCCCATATGTACCAACCCCTGCGCAATGCGCACAGTGAACAAGCAATCGGGTTCCTTGTAGTAGTACCCAGCAAGTTGGCGAAGCATTTGCGCAAGACGAGCGTTGTTGGTTCCCGCACCGACCAGACCCATTGCAAAGATGGCATTTAGGGCCACCTGGAGGTCGTTATCGTGACTGTACTTTGAAAGCGTGTCGAGCACCGGAAGTTGTGGATTTGAAGCGCTTATAAGACCAAGAGCTAGAGGAACTGATTTGCGGATGATGGGATCGCCATAGTGCATCTGTTGCAGCGCGTAAGCATGCTCCTGTACCGGATTATTCACGCTTACCAGGTGGTTGAATTGTCTCATAGACATTTCTGAACCGATCTCCTCACCCATTGCAATTACAGAGATCCCCAGGACGGCGAACGACAGGAAAGTATCATCTGGCTTTTGTTCGTCCTCCTTTTTATCGTCCTTCTTCTCCTCTTTTGCTGCCTCTTCCCTCTCCTTCACGGCTTCCAAGTGTTCGCCACATAGGTGTAGCAATCTTTGAATGCGCAACACATTTCCAGTCGCAGCAAACGAACAGACCTCCACAAGAATTTGGGCTTGTCTGGCGATCGGATGCTCAACGACCTTGAGTGTTTCCAACGTCGCATCCGACGCATCCTGAAGCCCTAGATGTGTGTAAGGTGATATCCACTACGGGGATGACCGACATATTTACCAACGAAAAGGAGGGCAAGACCTAGAGCCAAGAACCGTCCCCACTTGTCAGCAAGAGATTTTTCGTCTCTCTCCATCAGAGTTTGGAGAATGGTACTCGTGATTTCACCATTGCCACTACCAACGAAAATGAAACCAAGAGAGAGTGCACTCAACGCAGCAACCTCGGTTGAAGTAGACTCGTCTGCCACCGCGGGTAGAAGAAGGGATAGTAGATCTTCACGATGCGAACCAACATATGCCAACCCAAGGCCGACAATGGAGGCAGTTTTCAGGGGTAGCGAAGGATTCGTTATATATTCGCCGAGAAGGGCTAATGCAGCGTCGGCTTCCGTGCGGACACCAGAGTTCAGAAGACCTGTAGCAAGAAGGGCACCGGCCTTGATGTGCTCCTCTGACGAGTACGTATACTTGTCGACGTGACTCAGGCCAATGTCAGTGTCCCAAAGGAGGCTGAGGCCCAAACTAGCCGCGGCGCTCATCATGCCTGTGACGTGTAAGTACACGGATGACGCAAAATACACGACTGACCATGATCCTTGTTCTTGTACACCCAGCTGTTACCGTCCTCTGCTTCTACCATGAGTTTATCATTTCCAAACCCGGCATTAACAAATGCGTTGACGAATGTGCCTGCTAAATTTCCTCTGGCAGAGTCGACATTCGTAGACAAACCTCCCCCTATCAACGGAACGAATGGGGTCTTGTCAAATGAAACCCGGGATGAGCTTACGTGTGTTTTCCAAGTGGCTTTTGTACACATCTTCTAAACTCTTGGGTTCGGCAACACCAAGTTCCTTCCCAAAGTCTCTGAAGAATCTACTCAGGTGAGTGTTGCTAAGGCATTCCACGATATCTTCTGGGAGTTCTGTTTCTGCATCTGCATCCTCGGAAGATGGAGGCTGCAGCCACTCCAATGGTATCTGAGCGCGAGAGAGCAGGAACGCCAGCTGGCGCCTCATTATCCTGGACGTTCGGTTTAGGATATAATCAAAACTTGCACAGAGTGATGGAAACTGACGGATTCCCGGACGCGTTGAAATCTTGTCGAATTAGCTCTGCATCATTAAGACGAACTGCTACACTAAGAGCCTCGGGAAACTTGGAAAATTGAAGGTAGATGTTGTGGATAGCCCGTAGGAAAGCGACGTCATCTGGAGGTGGAAGAAGAGTCACGCATCTGAAGACGGGTTTGAGGTTGAACGAGAATATAGGATAATCATAACTAACCGGTCCATGTATGTGCAAACGCGTCCGAATGTGTTGATGTCAACCAGCCCTGCTATTCGATCTACTATTTCGAGCTCTACGAAAAGATCTACGGCGTCGGGTTCGGCGTTATGGCTGAGGAAGAACTTTGCGCATTCTAATGCAAGTGCACGTAAATCATCGATAGTCCCCGGAATCGTGACGGGATCGGGTTTTGCGTTATCAGCGTCTGGAGGGGACGAAACAGCCTCTTCACCCTCCTGTCGGATAGTGTACTCTTCTCCGAGCTCTGCTGCGAGATGGCGGACGTACTCGTGTCCCCATGAGCCAGGTTCTGATATCGTGGACGATGGCGGAAGGAGAGAGGCTGAGAGTAACCTGTACCGAAGAGTCCCTCGTGGTTGAGTATCTGAATACGTCATGGCAAGTACGGATAGGATGTCTGCAAAGAGGCTCTACGAAACTATAAGATGTTTGGGTACGAAATTCATGGAAATGCTCGCCTTATCCTCTGATGGAGACCACGCGTCAAAGAGCTTCTGTAGCTCCGGGTAGTGGGGGTGGAGGAACTTGAGAGGTTTAGGAACGGATGTCATTGAAGATGTAGACGTTCTTATGAGCACACGCAGAGTCTCTAGGGCGGGTCTGTACAGCTCCGTGTTGGGCTCCTGATCGACACATATGTATGAGCCCGGCTGATGAGGGTGACTACATACCTTTAATCTCTCGATTAACATTTCAAGTTCAGACTTGAGCTGGACATCCTCTTCTGACTGAACATATGGATTGTCAGTACTCGGCACGTTGATCACGTTCGTTTGACATACCAACTCTTCCTCCTCGTCCTTCTTGTCCCCATTCAGCTTAGACGTGCCAGCTTTCTTCTCTGCGGCTTTCTTTTCTTCCTCTTCCTTCTTCTTCTTGGGGTCTTCCGAGGGAACCTTGATTTCTGCAGTGGGTCGCTGCGCCATGTTGGACGTCCTTTGTGATTGAATGGACGAGGACGCGCGTCGCATCCATCAACCAAAAACGGTTGTTTGGCAAAGCCTTGCATTCCAAACAACCGCTTCCGTTTAAGTACTATATCTTGAACACTCACGGATCGAAATGGCTGTAAGTTGGTCTCTGTGGTCATTCATAGTTATCACGCGAATTTTTTTTATAGAGGAAAGCAGGAAGAGGACGCAAAAGGTCTGATCGCAGTGCAGCGCGACGCCCAGCAGAGGACGACGATCGAGGCATGCTCGAGCGAGCAGACATGCACAACGAGCGATTCACGGCGTATTATAAGGCACAGAAAATAATTCCAGATGATGAATGGGAAACCTTTATGGATTCGTTGCGCCGGCCACTTCCAACCACGTTCCGGATTGCTGGAAGTAGACAGTATGACCTCACGATTCATACGGTATTGCCTTTTACTCATTCTAACTCAAGGATAGCCCAAACACTCGGAGACACGATTCAAGACACGTACGTTCCCCTACTACACAATGTCACCTTTGAAGACGAAGCTATCCCCCCTCCCGCTCAAATCCCATGGTGAGCGTTCCCATGATACATTCATAGAACCTGAACATATGGAATATGCAGGTATCCCGATGGGCTTGCGTGGCAGTTCAATGTATCCAAAAAAGTTTTGAGGAAATCACCCGAATTCAAGAAGTTCCACTCCTTTTTGGTACATGAAACCGAAGTGGTCAGTTTCTCTATTGTTTGTCTTGAAAGCTACTTACAAGTCTTCCAGGGAAATATATCTCGGCAGGAAGCTGTGAGCATGTTGCCACCGCTCCTCCTCGACGTCCAGCCTCATCACAAGGTCAGTGCATCATCTGCTCACATACACACTTTCTCATCATGCACAGGTCATTGACATGTGCGCAGCACCTGGATCCAAGGTAAGAAGTCAACAAGTTGAACACTTTACATATCCCACTTTGACTACAAGACGGCTCAGCTGCTCGAAGCACTACACGCGAACGATACCGCTACCGCGACGTCAACACCTCCTGGCCTCCTTATTGCCAACGACAGTGATGCCAGGCGCTCTCACCTTTTAATTCACCAATCCGCCCGTCTCCCAAGTCCCTCCTTCGTGGTCACCAATTTGGACGCGTCGATTTATCCTGTACTCCGGTCGACGACGAGCGAAAAACGTCGCTCAGTCAAAAACACCCCGAGCCAACTCTTGTTCGACCGTATCCTTTGTGACGTACCGTGTAGCGGAGACGGAACGCTGAGAAAGAACATTGGCATCTGGAAACGTTGGCAACCTCTGGACGGAAATGGGTTGCATGGGTTCGTTTTGTCAAACACATCAGGATAATGCTTTCCTTCTAATGACCTTTATCAAGGCTTCAAGTTCGCATTCTTCAACGCGCCATGCGCATGCTCGAGACAGATGGTCGCATCGTTTACTCCACTTGCTCCCTGAATCCCGTTGAAAACGAAGCCGTCATCGCCGCCGCGCTCAACTCTAACCCAGGTAAGTCCATAGGGTACCAGTTTCAGGCTTTCCCAACCTCTTCCGCAGATTTTGAATTGGTGGATGTATCTTCTCAGTTGCCTGAGTTGGTCCGTCGACCTGGTATCACCAACTGGTCACCGACCGTTGGCCGCTCAATAGATACATCACACGCTTCCTGGGCTGCCTATATAGAAACCATTTTGGAAGACAAGCGCGCAGAGTCAAAAATGTTTGAGACACATTGGCCACCAGGTAATGTTGGTACGCTAAATCTCGAGCGCTGGTACGTGAAAGGCCGTCCATTGATCATGTGTGTGCTGAGCGCTGCGTGCTTGTGCAACCCAGCATTCGCATATACCCCTATCTCCAAGACACGGGTGGATTCTTCGTTGCAGTCCTAGAGCGCAATGGTCATAATCGATTGACAAAAGGCAAGCAGGGAGGGTGAGATATCGTCGAACATGTTCCCTCTTTCTCTATGCTTACTGACTACAAGAAAACGCGTAGCAGAGGAGGCGGGCCCAACCGTCCAAGAGAGCAAAAAGATAAGGCTGGAGACCAATGTTTCCAGTCATGAACTTAAAGGAACCCAAGATACAAATATGTCGTCCGCTGAACCCGCCATCACCTTGGAAGACGACCCCGCGATCGTCGAGGACGAACCGGCTGCGGATCATTCGCACCCCACGCCAACTGCCCACGCAAAACAGCAAAGGGTTGCTGATCCCTCTTTCAAGGAAATGCCTTATACATATTTGTCACCCGACGATCCTGCACTGGTAATTTGCATGTAAGCCTCTCCGCGCCACACCTATCGTGTACAAAGCCATACTCATGCACTGCACAGGCAACAGCTGCACCTCACCTCCGACTTCCCCTCCACCAACGTGCTCGTCCGGAACCCTGAAGGCGACGCTGTCCGGTCTCTCTACCTCACCAACGATCTCGTCAAGTCCGTTCTCACCTGCAACGACTACACCCGCATGCGTCTCATGACGAGCGGCACCAAGGTCATCACAAAGCAAGAAGCCGGCCGGGGCATGGATGCACACTTTCGCATCCTTGGTGAGGGCCTCCCGGTCGTGCTGCCGTACATCGATTCCGAGACGATCATGACGGCGGACTTTGTGACGTTGAAAGTGCTGTTGCAGACGTATTATCCGCTGTGTACGTCCTTTCGGGAACCGTTCAAGTCAGCGATCGAGGCAAGAGGTGTGTGATGTGACATGTTCCTTGTGTGAACGGAGAACGACGTCGAGCGTGGCTAGGTTCTGGAAGTCATGTTGTACGCTTTTCAGCGTCGCAGTCCGCTGATACAACGTGAGTGACCCCGCCGACCTTGATAGCGTACTAATGTGCGTTCACTCCTTTGAAAGCCTTTCGCGCGATCTCATGCTACCGCTATGGAAATCGAACGTCTCCGTTGCGCTTATGATTGACAAGAAAGTAAAAAGGTACGTGACATAGGGTTTTTATCTGCATGTCTCACCTGGGCCGACGTACAGTGCACTCAGCCTGCGTCTCTTTGGGGAGGACGTGACAATTGCTGCCCGTGAAGCTGATAAAAAAAAGAAGCAGGCCGCCTCAGCCGTAGCGGTGACCAATCAAACCAACGATCCCGAGACTGATGATGATAATGATATTGCAGCAGGGAATGAAAATGGCGATGTGGATGTAGAAGAATAAAAGCGATGTTAGAGGGATGAATGTAACGATTAGACAGCGATTATACGTATAACGCAAAAGCCCCAAAGCGAAAGAGAGCGATAGAAAGTGCATTACGAAGCGGACTACGATCACAGCGAAGATATCAATGACTGCACCCAAGCATTACCTTCTATGCGAGGTCGGAACTTTTCGACACATTGACGAAGCTCCTCTAGTTGTGCATCCGCAGAGGCGTCGTCCATGACAACGTCTTCTCCGTCAGTGTTCTGGGCCCACGATTGGAGGAACTCTTCCACGATTTGTATGCCTTCCTCCATCACCTCGTCCGGGTGTTGGGGTTCGGGATGCTGACCGACCGCGAAGTCTTCCAGCTCGTCTGCCTTGCGCTTCGCCAACTACAAGGCACGTGTCACGAGGCATTCTGTGGACCACCGCGAAGACGCACCTTGACAACGTTTTCTGGAAAGTTTGCTAGCTGGGCGACGTGAATACCAAAACTTTGGTCCGAGACACCTGGTATCCCAAGTCAGTGCATACGTCGGCATAACGACTCCACCGGAAGGGCACACCAGGTTGAACTTTGTACAAGAGCGTAATATCTCGTTCTTGTGATCCCTCTTGCTGTCCGACATGTGCCACGACGTGCAAATTCTTCACGTGTGGGATATCTTGGTCGAGTGCGGTGAGCTCATGGAAATGGGTTGCAAAGAGACAGAAAGCCCGGATGTTCGATGCAATATGTCTGATATGGAATAGCGCTTCAGTGCGTCGCGAGAAACTGAAATGGGAGAGACTTACTCTGATATTGCCCACGCGAGCCCGAAACCATCATAGGTCGAAGTCCCTTTGGTTTCATCATCAGTGATCAGAAGGCCCTAAAAAAGTGCAGCATTATTACCTCTTCCAAGTTCATCGATAATAATCAACGAGTCCTTTGACGCAGACTGCAACAGGTCAGTAATCCGCAAAAGCCTCCCCTCAGAATTGACGCTGTTTCGAGCATTTCAGCCATAAATGTTGACACGCCCTTCAGCTGCGAGTCGCCTGCACCAACACGGCACAATATAGAATCAAATATAGGGAGAGTAGCCACTGAACAGGGGACAAAACATCCGGTCTGTGCCATGAGGGCTATCACGCCGACCTAGGAATCACTTAGTTTGCATGAAACAAGTGCGCAAACCATCATACCTGTCGGATATAAGTACTCTTTCCACCCATATTAGGTCCCGCTTTAATATTGAATGACGAGTGTAATAGTCAGCAGCGCTTTCATATATATATAAAAGGAAGAACCCACTAATGATCTGGAACTCCCCTTCCCCTTTGACCATTTCAACGTCATTAGGTATGAAACTGATTTCATCTTGTACCTCAAGACAGGGATGACGTGCGTCTTTTAGCACAAGACTACTCTCGCCTCCATATCGAGGGGGAGTCAGCTGGCAAATTTGAGTGGAGTGATCGGCGACTTACCTTTCTCAGAAATGTTAGGCTTGACATACGGTTCGGGTGCATTGATCGAAACATGGGCAAAGCTAGACACAAAAAGGTTACAATAATTCAGCGAAGGGGGCGGGGAACAAACCTGATAATGACATCAAGATGAGCAAGGACATGATCTAATTTCTCCAGAACGGGGGTGTATGTCGCTATATGGCCGGTTGGTCGAGCCAATAGTTTAAATGGTAAGCACTTACAGGCAATGTTCACGACCTCTTTCACAAGGCCCGACTGAGTGCGTTGATATTCGTTGTTCGTCTCCTGATAGTCCGTTGCAAGACTCTTCAGTGTCTTGGTCGTAAAGTATACACCTGATTTGACCGTTCCGAGCTCAATGTATTTGTTGCCCTTCGGAATGACTTTTGCATCCTATCTCGCCAAGAAAGCGAGTAGAGAATAACCATGGTCAACACGCAGTGCATAATACAACCTGAAAAACATACATTCTTGGTTAACCTGAGGCAATATCCGTAAGTAGCAGAGTTTTCCAGGTGCAATTTCTTGTCGAGTTCGAACCCCAGATCCTTGCCGACGGCACGGTGTTCTGCGTCCAATCCGTCCCTTGTCTAATCATTATTTTACAGCATCCATTAGATCAGTATTTTTTGATTCTGACGAAACCATCAATCAGCCCACCTCCATGAGTTTGGCGGCCAACCTTTGCAAGCTTTCGTCGTATTCTGGTTTGATGGTGTATGTATGTGTATCAAGGGAGGCAAGGTCGAGGGTGGTCTCTACCATGTCGGAATATTTGGTGAGATTATCGGAAAGAGACTGTTGACGAGGTAAAATCCAGCCAATTAGAACAAAACTCGCGATACACACCTTGAAAGGCTCTACATATACCTCTTCCACAAGTTTTCTGTGTGCTTCGTGTTCGTATTGGATGCTATCAAGGGTTTCCACCAGACCGGGCATCTGTTTGTAAGCTTCGTTTGACAATGGGAAACGAACACGTCCATGCAGGTCACCTTTAGTACCACTTGGTACACGCGGACGACATCTTCTAGGGAAGCAACGCCTTTCTTGAATCGCTTACTTAGACGATGTAGATCAGGCATCAGTTTGAGGTAGTCATCCTGGTATCAGTCCATCAAGAATGGTAAAGGGTTCTGAACTAACGACGAACGGCAGCTCACTTGCAAAGCACGTCTTGTGGACGAATCATCTACAAAAGACTCTACCAAATCTTGCCGCTTCCCTGCGGATGCGGACTCAACACAGGAAGGCAGCATATAGAGTGGAATAAAGGGAAGTCTAACTCACGTATCTCGTGCAGGTTGATGAGAGGCTGCTTCAGCCAAGTCGCGAGCAGTCTGGTCCCTTGTGAGGTCTTGCATTTATTAAGAAGCCCCAGTAACGTGGACGATTTATTGAGGCTACCCTGCGAATGTATGAATACACAATGGAAGAAGATACGATGTTATTGAGACAAACCCCTCCCTCGAAGTCGACCAAGGCCAGCGCCCTCACGGAACTAGCATCCAGACGCATATATCGAGCAAGATCATGTGTTTTCAGTTTATATGCGCCGTGATTTGCAGGATCGGAAAGGAGTGCAAGGTAGATGACGAGCGCAGACAGAGCACCTGTGGCAGGAACCGCTGTTTGTCAAGGGAAGTATAAGTACGGAGACAACCCATAAAGGGGAAAACGTACTGCTCGTGCTGGGGGCATCTTTGTCTTCCTCAGATCCAGTCAGCTTTTTGACATCTTCCAATATATTTTTGGTAGTAAACTCGCCTATGTAGATGTGAGTTAGAAGACGGTGTGAAATGAGACAGACATACTAGGTTTTCGTTCTGTGATAACGACACCACATCGCTCGAGGACTGCTTTGAGCTTGTTGAGGTCAAAATCACGGTCAGTGGCGCCGGATACAGTGCCTGTGGGTATGATGGCTTCTTTGACAGAAAGCTGGATGATGAGAGACTCTGTATTCGAGAAGAGGTCGTTGTCAACGAAATCAGCTGCGCCAATTTCACGGACACTCGTGTCAGCATAGGCAATACTGATATTCTTCGTCTTTGCCTTTTCACCACCAGCTGCCGACGCAATTTTGATAGCGATGACAATAGGTGCAGAAAGGACGTCTGAGTTTGCAAAGAGGAGGTCCTCCACCGCCTGGAGGTTTCCCGGAGATGCCTGGGGACGTGTCAGCGCGCAAGTTACGAGCGAGCCTTGGATCACTCGCCTCTTTCTGCAACACGAATTTTGCAGCCTTGCGCCCCTGACCGGGTGCGGGGACCCAGATCTCGACGCGGAGCTGCTTGACGGTCAATGCCTCGCGTAAAAACGCGTGTCCGAGAGTGTAATTGAGCGTGACACTTGCAAGTCCCGCTGTCTTTCCACCTGCACCGAGATACTTGATGACAGAGTTGGTACGAAAGACGTGCGACGCGACGTAGAGCGCGTCTGGACCGTGCACAGAGTAAAAGTCACCACGGTCAAAGAGTCGGACGAGGCCATCCTCTGCGGGGGATTTTTTGGGAAGCCTCGAGAAGAAGGCGATGAAGCCGGGGTCGGATGTATGCGCGATATCGTGCTCAGCGTCCTTTTCTTTTCCGTACATGACCGACATTTTGACGCGGTGTGACAGGTGTGACTGTCACTTCTTTCCCGATGGTCGAGCTGGTCGATGCGCCTGTCAGCGTCGCCGCCGTGCGCGTGCATGGCGCCAACAACACCTCCCGCGCCTTTCTCGACTGGCTCATTGCCCCGCACCTTCTCCTCGTCCCCCACTCCACCTTTCAGAACGTCGTCGACACCACCACCGCCATTTCACGGGCACTCTCTGCGACGGGACTCTTCCGCTCACATTCCGTCCGCATACAGCCAGCTGAAAACGGTTCTAATGCACACGTCGATCTCGTATACCACGTGCACGAGCGTGGCAGGTTCTTTGTAAAGACATCCACAGAACTCGGTGATGGCGAGGGCAGCGCGGCACGTATTCTCTTTTCTCTCTCTCTCTCCGCCTACTCACCTCTTCTAGTCACTCGAAGGTCGTCTCACGAACCTCTTTGGCCATGCCGACGTCCTCTCTCTCAATGCCTCTCTCGGAACCAAGACCAAACGCGCCTTCGACGCGTCCCTTTCGCTCCCCGTCACCCCTGCCATGTCTTCTCATGCCTTTCTCAGTCTGGTCGGGACCGAGCGAGAGCTTGGCATACCGGGTGGTGGTGGAAAGGAGGAGCGTATGGCCATAAAAGCCGGCCTCAGAAAATGTGTCCTCGGGATCCCCATCCCGGGCAATGAGATGTCCGCCGAGGTCGCCTGGAGGTGTATTGGCTCTCTCGGCAATGATGCTGGCATCAGGTATTCCCAACCCACCCCCCTTGTTCTACCCCTGCTCACCCGACAACAGCATTCGTCAGTCTGCTGGACCCGCCGCCAAAGCGTCACTATCTCATTCATGTACGCGTGACACTCTCAACGATTCTGTCATGCCTACATCTGGATCTCTCCTCCGGTTCATCAACGAAGTTTCGCTAAGCGGAAAAATCGATGGCTTCGTCGCCCCATCGCCTTCCAATGGTCCAACCTTGCTCGGAGATGGCAACAACGCGTTTTGGAAGACAGAAGTACATGCCAAGAAAGGATGGTCATTATCAAAAGGACTAGTAAGCCTCCTCTGTAGCACAACACATACTTGTGATTTATTGGTATGTATAGACGTTCTCTTTAACAGGTCGTGCCGGTCTTCTCCAACTGCTAGCTGGTAGTCCAAGTACTGTTCACTACTCTGACAAGTTTCAACTTGGTGGGCCTCTCAGTGTAAGAGGCTTTGGGGCCGCCGGCATGGGCGGTCATGACGGATGTGGGTTATCAATGCCCCCAAAACACCATTATGCTCATTCGTCTCTATACTCGCAGCGACATCCATAGGCGGGGACTTGTTTTACTCTCTTGGATTCTCAATATTGGGCAATATTCCTAGACGGCCTAACTGGCCCACAAAGTTCCACGCTTGGATCAATGCCGGGAGGTTGCAGGGTACTAATGGCTGTATGGTATTTCCCCTGTCTTTGTCCGTCCAAGGTACTTATTCCGCGCTTGCAAATGACCCTATTCTCCCACATCACCGGTTTTGAATGAACCCAGTACCCCTCGCCCAATCTATCCACTCGGCCATCACACAACCCTCTATCAGCGTAGGTTTAGGCCTTGTGTACCGCTTTGATCCCATCCGCGTCGAAGTCAATATGGGTGTGCCCCTTGTCGCAGCCAAGGGAGAAGTACTAAAACGGGGACCACAAGTGGGCATCGGCTTGGAATTTTTGTAGCGCGCATCAATCATCCGCAACGCTGCATGTTTCCACCCCAGATCTCGGAGATGGTTAAAGTAAGATACACTTTAAATTATACTACAGCCTTCTGGGAAGTCAGGAAGGCCGTCCGCGCCCATAGTAAAGCCAGGCGGCAGTGGACCCATGATCTCCTCTGGCGGTGATCCATGGGTTTGCAGCTGTATACACACACGGACATGAACGAAAGTTCGGTGTGAAGTAAAGTACGTACCTCGCTCATGAGCTCGACAATCCTCTTGCGACCTTCTTCGTCGTCGTCGCGATACGTTTTTGCTTCAAATTCGTCCAGTAACCGCCTAATACACGATATTTGTGCGTCAAAGCGCTGCTTGTCTTCAGCAGATAGTGTGCTAGCATTCTTGTCGAGATATTCGGGGAACTATGCTTGTCGTTAGACCAAGATGAGATGGAGATCGTCCATACTCACCTTCTCGTGCAATTCCTTCAAGGGTTCGTATAGAACATCCTTGCTCATGAGTTGACCCATCATCGCCTCCAACACTCCCTCTATCTGTTCTTCACTTTCCGAGCCATCGGTAGAAGGGCCATTCAATCCCTGCAGTTGAGAGAGCAGCGATTCAAAGGAGTCGCTTCCACCGCCCACATCCGTGTCAGTCGACTTGAGGTCTGATTCCCTCTCCTTGCGCTTGTTCATCGTCGACTGGATGCGAGACTGGAAATCGTCCGCCTTTGGTTTCGGAGACGAGGCGTCGGTCGCTGCACGCGCGCCAGATGGGTTCGACATCGCGTTCATCTCCTCGATGAACATCGCTTCCCAAGCAGCCGCCAGTCGTTCCCGATCTGCGGTCCCCTCTGGCTGCTCCGAACCTGTATCCGGTTCGATCCCCATGTCTTTGAACAAGGATGCTAATTTTTCCGCAAAGTCTTCCATGAGTACATTTTCCCCTTCCGGCTCTGGTTGCGTTGACGTGGACGCGCCTGCGGGTGGAGGTTTGGGTGGTGAGGTTGGCTGGGCCGGCGAGAACTGATCGAGGATGTCTGTACATGGATCAGTATGTGACAAACGCGACAAAGCAGGTGAGACTGACCGTCGAGGTCATCCAGATCATCATCCTCATCAACGCGCGCTTTCCGGTTGGACTCAGTCATCGTTCTGCGACTCGCGACACACTTTTACAACTCGTCTGGCCGAATTCTTGCCAAATCGACCAACCGCGAGTGTCTGTTGGGCGTCGAGTAGTGATAACGAGAGTCCTAGTAGCTAGTGGTGGAGACGCCCGTGATATACTAAGCCAAGTCCGACACCCTTCCTTCCATGTCGGTCCAATCAGACGCGTTGCGCGCTCAAATCTTTCAACGCCTTCATCCACAAGCATATCTCGACCGGTTTCTAGCAGAGGGCGTCAGACCCGACGGACGTGCACCGCGCGAATGGCGAGATGTCTTTGTCAATGTCGGTGGGTCTCTCGTTGAGTACCACGCGTAATCGCGTCCCCGCTGACCCTTGATCGTCGTCGTAGGATCCATATCGACAGCAGACGGTTCAGCGCTCGTGAGGATGGGAAAAACCACGATCGTATGTGGTGTCAAGGCTGAAATTGCGGAACCAGAGTTGGACGCACCCGATCTTGGGTTCGTAGGTATGTCCTTGTACAACGTGAGCCTCTGAACCCCGCACGACGCCTGTCTGGCCTCTGAACAGTCCCTAATATCGACCTCCCGGCCATGTGCTCGCCCAAGTTCAAACCAGGTCCACCATCAGACGAGGCCCAGGTGCTCTCGGAGAGGCTAAACGATGCGCTCATCAGGTTTGTCTCGGTCTGTGTTGCGAATGTGGCCTCACGCGAGGATGTACGCAAGGTCAAATGTATTACCACTCAGCACGCTCTGTATATCATCCGGACGAGCAGTATGGTGCATCTATATCGATGCCACATGTCTCAACTATGACGGTAACGCGTTCGATGCAGCACTCATAGCGATCATGGCAACGCTAGGCAACAGTGTGTATTCGTCCGTTTCGTACATGCAACTGAAAGTTATGGCAATTCCAGCGACGTTGCCCCAGGCAACATTTGATCCAGATACATCCACGACCACATGTAGCCGGACCCATCGTATCCCTCTGTCTCTCAATCTCAACCGCAGAGCAGTCGGCCTCAGTTTCGGTTGCGTCGGAGGAAGGTGACTTGATTTTATATACACGCAAGATTTGCCGCTTACATTGGGCTTCGAGTACACCTACGCTTCTCGCAGATCCTACGTCCTTTGAAGAGCCGTTGCTCACATCTGTGATCACTGTCATTGTCAATGCAGACGGAGGCATAGTTGGTGTTGAACGGGGAACAATGGGCGAAATGGATAGTGGTGAAGGAGAGATCATGGGTTTCTCAGCTTCGGGCTCACTGGAAAAGTGCGTCCTCGTAGCCAAGGAGCGTGCGGTTATCTTGCACAAATTATTTGAATAAAAGGATTGAGTTCATCCTCGAGTGGTGTCCATCATAATCGCTCGGCGAGACTAGCGGTAAGATCAATTCTGATGTTTCCCGAACTGGCTCCCTCCATACTTGAGAGATGTGTGTGGTCCTGGTTGTAGTTGCCAGACATAACTCGCTGTCCATACCTGTGGTGACAACGGCGCATGGAAGCTCGCGCAAAATAATACTGTATTGGCGGTCGATCGGTTACTCACTGCGGGTGAATGGCACTTTCCTGACCGAACGATCGTTTCGGCCTGTCCAAAACATTGATAAGAAGGTTTTTCAGGCAGTTTCATGGCGCCAGCGGACGGTCTGAAGTACTCTGAAATGGTCCAGGGCACTAACGGATCCACTAAAGAAGACATCCTTTCTCGATTGTACGGTTTATCCGTGACGGAGTGACACGAAGCAGCGAGTCTGGGTTCCACTTGGAAATTTTCATGCTTCCGCCCGACCCAGCGCGTTGCTCATGGCTATACTGATAGAATGAATTCCGCACTCGAGGAGGTGACACCGTTGGAAGACTCTAGTTATCTGTCACAACCACAAATCCGCGATTACCGTCAAAATGACATGGCTATGGCCATCATTGGTTCATCAGTTGGTCATGGACGCTCACCGAATAGTAATAGTAAATGTGGAACTCACATGACAGGTCATTTAGGCGTTGGTGGAACGAGTCATTCAATAGTGTAGCTGTGGCAGTGCTACTAGTACCCGATCTCACTTCGCTCCTCCGAACCACCATCACACTCCGCAACCACACCAACTTCATTCTAGTATAAAACCCGGTCAAGTATCGACGGTAAGCCTCACAATTTCTGACACCTGTTCTCATTTTCATTCACCCTATTTTCTCCAATGGCCACTCCGACTTCAACGATACCCGATAATAATGCCACCAGCACAGAACCCAACTCGTCAAAGTACGCGCGAATATTTGATAGAATCGTACGTCTTCAACTTGTTCTCGATCGCTCTCTTAACCTGTCACGTCCAGCGAAACATTGCGGGTTGTAGATACAGCGAGGACAAGAAGGTGGCACTGCCTGTCCGCACAACGAGCAACACCTCCCCTGCGAAGAAGACAGGTGCAATGAGACACCCATGCCAGACTCAGACCCGCACACAGATGGACGAAGCTATCTCGATCGAGCTGGCAAATGCCCGGTACTTGATGCACGATCTCGCCGACCATGTCTTTGGTCACATTGTATCGACTACATTGGCAAAGGACATCCTACGGCAATTCATCCACGACAAGATCATCCAGGTCTTTGTTGGTGACAAGTCCAACGTACCTCTCAGCCCGGATTCCAAGGACGTTGAAGATGCCATTAGACGGGCGTTTGAAGACGCGGATCTGCACGACTGCATTGATCGCAATGCAGAGACTAGCGACAAGGGGCCGGAAACACCTACAGACACGAAAGGAAAGGGAAAAGAGGATAC
>JBBPTN010000422.1:0-17765 GCA_038094075.1 Xerocomus spinulosus
ATTTACTTATTACATACTATGATGACTGTCCAGTCACTCCCTACTGAATTTCATCTTAAATAGACTTGATTATATATATATTTTGATTTTTGACAAAGTAGAGAAGGGATTGTTGTCTATGTACAACTTTTGTACCTGAATAAAGCAGCTTAATATGAATGGTGCCAACTTAGGTGATTCATGGGATAATATCAAGTGCAAATTGATTCAATTTGATGAACTTCCTGCCCTTTAGAATTCAAAGAAAATAAGAGATTATCAAGGCACTAATAGAAAATTATTTGAATGAGCAATGTTTATCTGACTAAAACAGTCCAAAACAGTTGTAAACTGAGTCATTATAATAAAATGAATGCCCATGACAATTATTTAAGTGTTTGAAAGTGTGTAATAGTTGATTTCATGCTTGAAGAAGAGAATGCTATATTGAGTAAAGAATAGTAATTTAATGACTCTGTATATTGGGAATAGGGGTGTGTATGTACTATTACATAATGTATATACATGTATCATTATTTGTATAGCCAAATAATACCAACTATCATTTGATTTTAATGAAATATCACCCACCATATGAAAAGGTGCAAAACCGTTGCAATGATATTATCATTTTAAAATGGGCATATCTCAACAGCCACTGGGCCAAATCACATGATCCAGGGACCAATTTGTAGCCAAGAGTATGTACTATGTTTGGTCCAACCAAAGCTAGGCATAATTCCCACAAGTGCTTGCAGTGCGCAAAGTGCACTGCATCAAGGTTAGTTATTGCAATGGTTTTGGAGGTCACTGTAAGTTCTTTCAATTTTCGTCCCCTCCATCGCAGGACTGCCGCCCCGCCGATCTGTCCGTCCACTCCTGATCCATCAGAGTATAGTGTGTACTTGTCCTGCTCCTCCGCTACTGTGTCCTGGATTATGGCCTCCTCCTTCGTCTCCGCTATCCTGATAGAGACTTTTGGTTTCCACTTGGGGCTGTGGCGTATGGGTGCTATCTTTTCTACCATTCGTGAGTCGATCCCAAACTCTTTATGCAGCGTGTGTAGGGGGGAGGGGTGTTTTTTGCGTCCCTTTCGCCCGGCAGAGTAGGCTGTCACAACTGGGTTGGTGGGTGGTAGAGTGCTGATGCATAGGGTCGCCCGTGCGCATAGCTTGCGAATGAGGAGGTGTATGGGCAGTAGATAGGCATGTGCCTCCAAAAGGTCCATAGCGGAGGATCTCATGCCTCCAGTGACCAGTAGTGCAGCCATGCATTGAACCGTTTCCATTTTCCTTCCTATGCCCCTTGCGCCCCACCCATCCAATTTCTTTCCCTTTCCTCTTCTCGCTAGTCCTGGGCCCCACACTTCTACTGTGTGGAGCATCTTGGGGATTGCCACTCCCTCATATAACTTTTTCATCATGAGACCCCACATCCCTCTGCTGACTCGTGTGATCCTTTCACATGTGAGCATGTACTTCGTTCCTTTGGCTATTGCGTATGCTGCGTGTTCCTTGAATCATAGTTGCTTGTCGATTATCACCCCTAGGAACTTGTGGGATGGGGTGGGACGGATGGCTTGCCCACTGACCGTGATTCCTGGTGGTCGGTCGAGGGTGGTTTGGGTTTCGTCGTCTAGTGACTTCTATTAGTGCTGTTTTTTCCAGTTCGAACTGACAGAAATGGGAGGCGCTCCACTGGAGTGCGCCTCCCCTTGCCTCCATCATTTCCTTCAGTTTTTCGTTGGCTGCTTCTTTCGTGTGTCCCCAAGCGATTAGAGCAGTGTCATTAATGAATTCCAGGATCATTCGATCCCTCTGTCCTTCCACTGCACCGATTAGGCCTGAGTTGTAGAAGATGAATGCCAGCGGGGACAGCGGGCATCCCTGGTCCAGGCCTATCAGGATAGGTAGTGGATTGGATGTGTAGTCATCAAACAACAGGGACGTGCGGCGGCCGTCTAGTCGGCGGTCAATCCAGTTGACGTATTCATTCGGGATTCCTTTTTGTCAGAGTTCATGGAGTAGTACTGGTACTACGACACTGGGGAAAGCTGCCTTGATGTCTAGAAATAATATGGAAGCGTATTTGTCAGTGCTATGTGCCCAAGCGTCGAAGCAGAACTTAGTTAGTGTCAGGAGCGAGTCGGTTGTAGATCTTCCTGGTCTGCCTCCGAAGTGTGTGTTTGGTAGCAGGGAGTGAGTTTCTGCAATGTGCAGCAGATCACCAGCGACGCATGACAATAGTATCTTTGCCATGGTGTCCAACAGGGCAATTGGCCTGTAGGCTTTTGGGGCTGTGTAGTCTGGTCGATTGGGTTTGCGGAGAACCACAGTGTTCGACAGCTTCCACTCGTTTGGATAATGGTTGAGGTCAAAGGTTGCATGAAAAATGGGGCCAAGATGGGGGGTGAGAGCATCAGCGTTATACAAGAAGACTGTGTTGACTACTCCATTGGGTCCCGGTGCCTTGTAGGGTGATAGTTTGTGGATGGCGTTGTTGATCTGGTTGTTGGTGATGTTTTTGAAAGCGCATACTGGGGGGGGGTATTCTGTGTTTGTGAAGTCCGGTGTGTCGTCTGGTTGAGGGCGAAAGAAGGCATTGTGTAGTATCTCACTTTTGATGGTGTTGGTCTGATCCATTGGTGCTTCGTCATTCGGGGTGGGTCGTAGACTGGGGATGCGGGAGATAAACTGGTCTGATGGTTCCGAGACCAGATACTTGTGTGCTCCCCATACAGAATTCTGGTCGATGTCTTCTAGGTACTCAATCCAGTGCGTTTCCTTCGCTTGCTGTATGTTTTTGGAGAGCGTTTGTCGTGCCTTGTGATATTGGTCATGGATCGGGTGTAGGCGTTGTTGACATTTTTTGTACGATTGCCGTCCAAGCTTTTTAACCAGTCTATTCTCTGTCGTGAGTTCGGGCGTCCACCATCTTTTTGTGAAGGGACTTAGCCGGCTTAGTGGAACCTCTTCCTCTATTGTTTGTTGGATCACAGCCAAGAGGTCGTCTATCTTGGTTTGTAGCTCCGATACCAGGGTAATCCTGGCGGGCGGAGGGAGGACATCTAAACGTTGCGTTAGCTTTTTCTTGAATTTGGACCAATCCGTAGCCCGGTAGTTGTGTTTGGCGGGGTGGCATATGGCATCTGACAGAAATCATGTCCAGGGGCTATACCCACCTAAACGGGTACCTTAGGAACCCATACGGACATCCGATGGAGCCCTGCAGGCTCCAGAACACTCAGGATTTCCAGTAATCACACGCTCTGTGAATCACTTACCCGATTTAGTCATGGAATAGACTAGAACGATTATTAATCATTCTAGATCTAAGATCTGTCATCAGTGTTATTGAATGCTGTAAGACATCGGCCGGTTGTGACATAATATTTCCTTCTTATGGTAATATTAATGTCGTACGATACTTCTTTCATTCTCTATTTAGTATTTAGAGATTAGATCTCCTCTTTAACTCCAGGTATATATAGCCGTCATGTAATTAGCGGAGATCAGATCTGAAGCAAGTGCTTCTTTCTCTCACACATCTCAGATCCCCTTCCCTGCTCTCACAGATCAGAGTATCTGAGATCTTATCAAGCTACACTTCGATCTAATCAAGTGTAATACTCCTATACCAAACCACTGCTAATACAGAGTGAGTCTCATTGCTCTATTCTTTCCCTCTTCGCTGTCTGCGCACCTTGGAAGAGTGGCTGCACCCAGTACGCTTCCTGGGACATTACAAAAGCACCCTCTCTTCAGTCATCAGGCACATAGATTCATTCCTTGTAGGTAAGAACCTGCCCATCATAGGACCAGTCTGAGAGTCAGGATTGGAAGCAGGATGGTAGTCCCTCCATAGCACAAAGGGAGTCAGCAATAAGTGGGTCTGAAGGGGAGAAGGAGGTGATCTTGTCATGGAGTGTACTATCAATAAGGTTTATGAAGACATCATTGGGGAGGAGAGTGGTGTTATCATTGTCGTCATCGTTCTCAGGGATATAATCAGGCCAGCGAGAGAGGGCATCAGGTGCGGACAGGAGGTGACCAGGGACATGGTCAATTTTCAAATCAAAGTCCGCTAGGTCGAGGAGCCATCAAACTTGGTGTTAATTGAGTTTCTGTGGTTGTTGAAAGTACATGAGATTTTTGTGATCTGTCCAAACGAGGACAGAGAATGGGGATCCATGGAGGTAGTGTCTCCATGTCTTTAAGCTTTGAATGACAGCTAAGAGTTCTCGATCGTAGATGGCGTAATTGCATTCTGTGGCAGAGAAGGTTTGAGATATATATTCACAGGGGTGCCACTTGCCATTGGAGTCTTGTTGTAAGAGCATGCCTCTAGATGCATGTTTGGAGGCATCAGAGGTAATAGCAAAGGGTTTTGTGATGTTGGGCATGCGTAGAACAGGCTGTGAAAGAAAAATCTTCTTCAACTCTTGGAATGCTTCCTCACATTTTTCTGTCCAGTTCCAGGCCATGTTCTTCTTCATCAGGTTCAGAAGTGGTCATGTGATATCGGAGTAATGGGGAACAAATTGTCAGTAGAAGTCAGCAAAGCCCAAAAAGGAACGGACATCCCAAACCTTTTGTGGGGTGGGCCAGTCAGCGATTTCCTGGAGTTTTACCAGGTCCATAGCAATGTTTCCAGGCTTGATGATCATACCCAAGCACTCAACTTCCTGGATGTTAAATTTGCATTTCTCCAGTTTCAGGTACAAGTCCAGGTCCCTCATGCATTGTAGTACCTTCTTCGTCCGTTCATTGTGAGTTCCTTGGTCAGGGGAGAGAATGAGAAGATCATCCATATAAATGACCAACCATCCTTCAGCGATAAAATCTTAGAAGAAGTCATTCATGAATCGTTGAAAGGTAGGGAGAGAGTTTGTCATGCCAAAGAACATGACAGTTGGTTTAAAAAGTCCTTTGTGGGTGATAAAGGCAGCTTTCCATTGATCTTCGTCTTTGATTCTGACATTGTTATAGCCCCAGCGTACATTGAATTTGATGAAGACCTTGGTGTCCTTGAGTTTATCGACGAGGTCAGAGATAAGGGGGAGAGGATAAGTGTCTCGGATAGTATGTTTGTTTAGGTAGCAGTAGTCTTGGCATGGACAGAGACCTCTGTCTTTCTTTTTGACAAAGAAAAATGGAGACGCTTATGGGGAGTTCGAGAGTCGTATCTTTCCAGATTTGAGGTTCTCTTCAATAAAGTCCTCAGCTGCTTTCTTTTCATTGGGGGATAAGGGATAGATCTTGGAAACCTTTGGTATAAAGGATTCTTTTATATTGATGGTGTGATCATATGGTCGAGAGGGGGGAACATGGTTGGTGGACTCCTTTTGAAACACCAATGTGAATTCTTCATATTCAGGGGGAAGGGTGACTTTCTCTTTCTCCACTCCCATAGCTAGCTGGGTGGATGTAGTGGTCTTTCTCACTATTCATTCCAATTGCTTGGTAATAGAGGCATGGGGAAAGAATCGGGATGCAGACTTCTGAATGCAGTTAAGGGAGTAGTGGTAATGGGCCCATTTAACAAAGGCATTGTTACACTAAATGCACACTTGTGTTGTTCAACAACCTCTCAATAGTTGGACTCTCACAAAGAGGTCAACAGAACCCGTCGAGCTAGGAGATCAAACAGAGGCAAGGCAACAAGGACTTAAGTTCTGAGGTGAACTCAGAAGACAAGGACAAAGACAGAGACAAAGACTCAAGGACTTAGAGGTGACACAAGAGATGCGAGAAAAAGCACAGATCAAGTATGGGAAAGTAAAATACACGGCAGCAGGGTATTTATACTATGGAATGCACAGCATGGAATAGTGTGGAATATGAAAGAAAATGCATTACTAAGCACCTATAAAAAGAAGGTACTTATGGAGGGGCTGTCTGAAATAGAGACTAATCGCAAACATAACAAGTGAAATAAGGTCCTAGGAAAAGCAGAACATGGCAGTATCAATAGGATATGAGTAAGAGTCTGGAAACATGGGGGACCTCATAGGAAAAGAGTAGAATGTCATAAAAGATATATGAAATCATAACATTACCCCCATCGTAGACTATGGCTCCAGGCCTATGATACTCAAACCTCCTCTTTCTCATGGTCAGGGTTAGCTCAAGGGATGGGATGATATTTACCCAGGCAACTGTCAGCACGGTGTCCAAACTTATCACAACTCTCACAGATTTGTTGAGGGCAAAAGTGAGCCGAATGTCCCCAGTTGTCGCACTTAGCACATTGGACGGTGAGGCAGCATTTCTGAGTATGACCAGGGGCAGAACGTTGACAGTGTGGGCAGGTATAGTTGATGCAATCCTCACGATAATGCCCCAGTTAATGGCAATGAAAACACCGAGTAGATGGATGGGCAGGAGCGCGATTATAGACAGAAGGGATGACTTGGGTGGGGGACAAGAAAATGATGTTGCCTCCAGAGCCCAGGATATAGAAGGATTGGTTATGAGCTAAGGCTTCCTGATTGATGCGGCCAGTAGTGTCCTGAGTGGCCATGGGGAAGTCGAAAGTCGGAGATAGTTCTAGGTCTGAGAGGGGGGAGGAGGAAATTTGTTCTGCAAGAGATAAAGTGGAAGGAGGAGAAGGAGGAGAAGTGGGAATCCAAGTACTCATAAGGCAAACTGGTAAAGGAGGGGAGGAATGGTAAGAGGGAGAGTCTATCTGTTCAAGGTAATGTTCTTTGTCAGCGAGAGACATGGATTTGAAAATACGAAGAAAGGTAGGGGAAATAAGTGGGCTAGGGATGGCAGAGACAAACACTTGAAAGTTATAAAGGTGAAGGGCATGAAGAATTCGTTGTGGAAGAAGACTAGTTCTAAAACTGAGAGCAGGAAGGTCGATGGATGGTTTATTGGAAAAATCTCGAATAGCATCAGGAGAAATAACAAGGGCGGATTAAAGGATTTGAATGAATTGAACATCTAAATAGAGGCGTACCAATTCTTGGGACAAGTGGTCTTCAATAAAGAGAGCTTGCTCCTCAATGGCAAGAAGGGTTGGGGGTCGTTCAAGAACCACGGAGTATAACGCCAAAGTGTGGACTAGAGGTAGGAGTTGGGGAAATACTTTGTGACCTGTAAGGAGGGGTCGATAAGTGCAGATGGGTTTAAGGGGGAGGAGGCCAAGATCTTGTCATGGAGGGTACTATCAATGAGTTTTACAAAGACATTATTGGGGAGGAGGGTGGTGTTATCATTGTCATCATCATTCTCAGGGATGTAGTCAGATTAGCAAGATAGGGCATCAGGTGTGGAAAGAAGGTGGCCAGAAATGTGATCAATTTTCAAGTTGAAGTTCACCAGATCAAGTAGCCATCAAGCCTGTCATCTGTTTAGTTTCTGTGGTTGACAGAAGTAAGTGAGGTTCTTATGGTCAGTCCAGATGAGGACTGGGAAAGGAGATCCATGAAGATAGTGTCTTCACATTTTCAAGGCTCAGATGACTGCCAGAAGTTCTTGATTGTATATGGCATAGTTCCTTTCTGTGGCTGAAAAGGTCTGAGAAATGTAGCCACAAGGGTGCCACTCGCTGTTTGAGTCTTGTTGTAATAACATTCCTCCAGATGTATGTTTGGAGGCATCTAAGGTGATGGCAAAAGGTCTTGTGATGTCGGGCATACATAGAACAGGCTGTGAAAGAAAAATCTTCTTCAACTCCTGGAACACTTCCTTGCATCTCTCCATCCAGTTCCAAGCCATGTTCTTCTTCATCAGATTGAGGAGGGGTCGTGCAATGTTGGAGTAGTGGGGAATGAAGCATCGATAGAAGTTGGCAAAGCCAAGGAATGAATGGATGTCTCATACTTTCTGAGGGGTAGGCCATTTGGCAATCCCTTTTAGTTTCACTAGGTCCATAGTGATGTTCCCTGGTTTGATGATTATGCCCAGGTATTTGACCTCTTGGACATTGAACTTGCACTTTTCCAGCTTAAGATACAAGTCAAGGTCTTTCATACACTGTAGCACTTTCTTGGTTTGTTCGTTGTGGGTTTCTTGGTCAGGGGAGAGGATGAGGAGGTCGTTCATATAAATGACCAGCCATCCTTTGGCAATATAGTCTCGGAAGGAGTTATTCATGAATCATTGGAAGGTGGGGGGAGAATTTGTCATGCCAAAAAACATAACTGTTGGTTCGAAGAGACCTTTGTGAGTGATGAAGGCTGCTTTCCATTAATCCCCATCTTTGATCCTAATGTTGTTGTAACCCCATCGTACATCAAACTTTGTAAAGACTTTGGCATTAGTTTATTGACAAGGTTGGAGATGAGGGGGAGGGGATAGGAATTCCTGATAGTATGTTCATTCAGGTAGCAATAATCTTGGCATGGATGGAGGCCTCCATCCTTCTTTTTTACGAAGAAGAAGTGGTCAAGAGATGTATCTTTCCAGATGTGAGGTTTTCTTCAATAAAATCCTCAGCTGCCTTTTTCTTGTCAGGGGATAAGGGGTAGATCTTGGAAACTTTTGGTGTGAAGGACTCCTTCAGATTGATGGCATGGTCATATGGTCGAGAGGGGGGGACATGGTCAGTGGATTCTTTTTGGAATACTGATGTAAATTCTTCGTATTCTAAGGGAAGAATGACTTTCTCTTTCCCAGCATCCATAGCTAACTGGGTGGATGTGGTAGTCTTCCTTACTATCCATTCTAATCATTTGATAACAGAGGCATTAGGGAAGAATCAGGATGTGGATTTCTGAATGCAGTTGAGGGAGTAATGAAAATGGGCATGTTTGACAAAGGCATCAGGTTCTTCATATTCAAGGAAGTTAAGGAGGTGATCCCATTCATTAGGTTCCAGATTCTTGTGATTAGGAAGATGAGGGATAGGGGATGAGGATGTAACCTTTGAGGAATGGACTCCCTTGGCTGTGGCATGGTCAAAATACATGTAGGTTGATTCGTTAAGAGCATCATCAATAGAGACAGTTCTCTTCTTTCAATCAATTTGCAGGTTTGTCTTCTTGAACCATGGGAGTCTGAATATGACGTTATCTTGTCCACATTGCATAACATGGAAGGTAAGCCTCTGAGTGACTGAAGAGATCTCCACATAAAGGGTGGTGGTGAATTTGATAGATCCCTTCTTGTGACTGTATGGTCTGTGTTTTGTACGGTGAGGGGTGTTTCGAGTTGGGTTACCGGGAGCTTGTTACGTTGAACAAAGTCCCAGTCAATGCACAAGATGTTGGCACCAGAATCAATGAGAGCAGAAGTTTCAATGGCTTTAAAAGTGCTGTTTACAGTGATGAGGTGAATGGGAAGGGAAAGAGCTTTTGATTCTTTGCTTGCTACAATTTACAGGGGCACACTTTCTAGTCTTGGAGGGTACCTGTGTTGGTTCAGTCCCTCCATTCAAAAATCTGGTGATATAACATCAAAAACTTAGGAGACAAACATGTGGTCCTCTTCTTCTTCATTGTCCTTGATCTCCTCCAGCCTGGGGAGTTCTTCTTTGTCATCCACTTTCCTTACAGCCGATTCTTTCTTCATCTCCATGGTTTTCTTTGCCAGCCCATGGTTAGGGCAGTCTCTGGCCAAGCCAAACTTTCCATAGTTGAAACAGAGGCCTTTCCTCTGATATTTGTCATACTTATCTTTTGGTAGTTAGATGCAATCTACATCCATGGTGTTTGGGTCTTTAGTTCTACTACTCCTCTAAGATGGGGAATAGGTCTTGGTGGTGGTTAAGTTCTTGTGGGCACTTTGATTGTGCCATGCAGCCATCTCTTTGGCCTGGTCAATGTGCATTTGATGTGCCTCTGCCTTTTTGTACCATTCATTGATGTCCTTCAGGGGGCTGTCCAAAGTTCTGAGTTGATAGGCCATACCAGGCCTGAGTCCTTTCACAAATAGATGACAGAATATCAAGTCGTCTTTAAGGTCTGCTTGCTGTGCAGCAATCTTGAACTGTGTGACATAGTCCAAGATGTTGTTCTTCTGAACCATCATTATATTAAGGGTGATGAGGGCCTGTCCTTTCACATCTAAGGAGAGGAATGATTTCTTCAGGTCCACCTCAAAGTCAGCAAACTTCCCAAACGTATTCTTATCAAGGGCAGTGTTGATGCAGGATGCTGCCCATCCTTTGGCAGACCCCTTCTTCATAAACAAGAGGGCAAATGCAATTTTCTTATCATTGTTATCATATATTTTTGCATTGATGAGGAGATATAGCTTAATCAAAGCAAGCCAAGCAGTGAAGGTATCTTCCTTTCCATTGTAGTCTTCTGATTCTCCAATGCAGAGTTCTTTCATGGATACAGGAGTAGTTATGGTAACAGGGGGAAGGGTTGCTGGTGGTAGAGAAATAGGAGGGGTTCTGGGTGGGGATCCTTGTGGTGGAGTAACTTCAGGTGGGTTTGTAGATGGAAGAGGAACAGGAGGGTTCTGAGTGCTGGGTGGTGTAAAACTAGACAGAAGATGGAAGGATCTTTGGGGGTTCTGGGAGGACTGGAAGGGGTTCTGCCATGGAGATGGGTTCAAAATGGTGACAGATAGGGAGGCCTACCAGGTGGTGGGTGACAAAGAGAGAAGCTTGATCTTTTGTTATGCTAGGCCTGGGTAGGGACTAATATAGAGCTCAGAAAGACAAAGCATGAGAGGTTCTGGGTTCTAGGTCTTGAATGTCGTCAGCAACGACAAGCCTGTTTAATGAAGATGAGGAGCCAACAAGTCTGAAGGGTTCTTAGAGAAAAGCTTCAAGTCAACAACAAGGAGGTTTGAGGGTTTGAGTAAAGCAAGAATGAGAACCAAGTGACAAACACAAAGGTTCACAAGAGTGGATTCGTGCTATTGTAAGACAAGGTGGAAGTCCAAGCAGATCAAGCTTGGGACCCCTTCTGTATCATACTGTGCTACTTATAGGAATTATTGAGATATGGGAAAATGGAACGTAAAAGGGAATAAAACTATTGTACGATATGAAGAAATAATATGATTGGATGAGAATACATCCGATGGAAGGGGAAAGAATATCAAAGAGGAAGAGGTCTGTGTTGGAACAGACTTTGACTAAGAAAGGAAATGTAAGCATCTGTGTTAGAATGGACTAAAATGTAATCAAGATTGTTTGTGTTAGGACGGTGGATGCATCCAGTAAAGAAAGAAGAATAAGGCAGAAAAGAAACAGGCAAGGAATCATAACATGGAATACCTGATCCCATTTGGTCATGAAAACAAAGATACACATATAGTGGCTCCAAAAAGTGTCCCAATGTTGGGTCATTTTGAACAAATGGATTAATTGCCAGAGATATAAGATAAACAAGACCAAACACTTGTAGGATGAAAGATAGTACTTACTCTTTGCATTCTATCATTGCTTAGATCATGTGATTTGGTTATCATGGTACTTAGATATAGCCATTTTAAAATGACATGTCATTGGGACACTTATTTGAGCATCATGCTATCATCTATAATTAGTGAATAACATGAGAATTTTATAGTTTCTAATGGCCACTGTGCCTTGGACCTAATTACTCATGCAAATTACATAATTTCAAGATATACATCTCACCCAGCTATTCAAACATTATTAGGAAATCCATTTTGATCTTTATTAACATTAATACATATTCTCCATACCTTCAAATCTGGCTTTTCTGTTCTTTAGATCTTATTCCAAAATGATATAGAAAAGTCTACTATAGCTAGAACCATCAATAAATGCCTCTGAAAGATGGGAAATATCCCATCAGAGTGTCCTTTTAAACTTTTTCCTACTAATGGATAGTAATTTGTCTCTTGTATTACCATGGTGAGGAAGTAAATTCTATTCTTGCTTTTTATCTCTTCAGTGCTGCCATCAACCCTCCTATCCATTCTCAGACTTTTCAAAATGGGCTCTAGTCAGCTTTCTTAATACTGTAGTTAAAAATTATATCCTGTTACAACCATTTCCTATTCTTCCTCTTCTTCTGCCTCTACTTCTTGTCCTTTCCACTGTGATGAACTATCTAGTCATTCTAGATTAGTCTTCATCTGATTCCATTGCATCCCTTTACCCTTCTTTATTTCTTCTTGTTCTAGAACAATATCTCCACAGCAGTGTCTATCACCACTGCTTAGTATTCCCTCCATTTCCATCGTATTCTTTGACCTTCTTTGCTGTGCACCTAGGCCTATATAAACCTAGTTTATATTGTGTATTTCCTTATACTTGATCTACACTTTTACACGCATCTCTTGTGTCCTCTGTGTCCTCTGAGTTCTCTGAGTCCTTGTCCTTGTCTCTGTTCTTGTCTTCTGAGTTTGCCTCAGAATCTAACTGCTGAGAGGTTGTTGAATGACACAAGTGTGCATTTAGCGTAACATACCCCCTTTTATTTGTCAAATATTAAGAATAGAGACTAGCCTTAGTAATAAAGTGTTGAAACTGCACTACAGAAGCAAGACTAGCATTATTTGGTCACATAAGGTGAAGACTAATAAGATCAGTCAAGTGAAAGCAAATAAGTGTGAAAAGTTGTAGATGAGATTAGAGGAATCTTAGAAAGAGTGGAATTTAGAGATGGTTCTTTGAGTGTTTAGGGATATTTGAACTAGGAGGGTATGGAGGCACTTGTAGAGGTGGAGTGTGAAGGAAATGCTGAGAAGTATGTCTTTAATTTGAGCATGGATCTGCTTTCTAGCAAAGAGAATTATAGAAATTTAGAGGAGACTATTATTTTTCAACAGAAATAGAACTCAAAAACTTCTTCAAAAGAGCTTGAATTGACTTATATATCATTAACTCAATATTCTAGACCATCCAAGAAATTTTCAAGACTTAAAATCTAACAAATTTTAATTTAGAAGCTTAATAGCTATTTAATATTGTTAAAAGGAATATGGGAAATTTGTGAGGGGATTGTGGCTCAGAAGTAACATATACTGATAGAATGCATGCTTAAAAGACTAGAGGAAGTGATTAAGATCAAAGAAGAACACAATAAACACTCAAAGTCCATAAATGAAATGAAGCTCAAATAAGTGTCCCAATGACATGTCATTTTAAAATGGCTATATCTAAGTACCATGGTAACCAAATCACATGATCTAAGCAATGATAGAATGCAAAGAGTAAGTACTATCTTTCATCCTGCAAGTGTTTGGTCTTGTTTATCTTATATCTCTGGCAATTAATCCATTTGTTCAAAATGACCCAACATTGGGACACTTTTTTGAGCCACTATATGTGTATCTTTGTTTTCATGACCAAATGGGATCAGGTATTCCATGCTTTTGGTGAGATTCTACCTTGCATGCCAAAAGTGAAAAAACTGTTACAATGACATACCTATCTTAAAATAGGCATATCTCCACACTACCTGAGCAAAATCACATGATCTAGTACCATCAGGTAGCCAGGTGTTAGTGCTTCCCATGCCCCTGCAAATGCTAAGCATAATTTCCATACCTGCAATTAATATTTTACATGCACCACAAAAGTATTAAACATTGTAACTGTTATGATCTCTTATCTCTTTCATGATATCCTCTTGTTCTCTTATGAGATTCCTTATTATGCTATATCTTGGACCATTTCCTATTGTTTTCATCATGTTCTCATTCTTCTAGGACCCTTCTTTGCCTGTTATGTTGTCAATTAGTCTTTATTTTATTTGGACAGCAACTCCACAAGTATCTTCTCTTTATAGATACTTAGTCAGATTTTTCTCTCATTTTCCATACTATTCCATGCTGCATATTCCATAGTATAAATACCTCACTGCCATGTACAATAGTTTCTCATACTTGATCTGTGCTTTTCTACACATCTCTTGTGTCAACCAAGTCTAAGTCCTTGTCTCTGTCTAAGTTCTTGCCTTTGTCCTCTAAGCTCACTCAGAGTCTAAGTCCCTGTGGTTTACATCTTGGTCTCCTAGCTCAGCAGGCTCTGTTGACCTCTTTGTGAGAGTCCAACTGCTGAGAGGTTGCCTGAGTGACTCAAGAGTGTGTTCAGCATAACAGTAACAGTTTTTGGAGTTACTGTATGTAATGTCCTGGGAAGCAGTGAGTACACCCTACTTATTCTGAGGTGCACAGACAGCAAAGAGGGAGTGAATAGAGTGATAAGACTCACTCTATACCAGTAGAGGTGTGATATAGTAGTATTACACTGGATTAGATTAAAGTGTAGCTTGATAAGATCTCAGATCTTCTGATACATAAGTGAGAAAAGAGAAGGGGATCTGAGATGTTGAGTGTCAAGAGCACTTCTTATCTCTGCTTATTACATGCTGTTATTTATATATAGTGTTAAAAAGAAGATTGAATCTCTAAATACTAAAAGAAGTAAATAGAATGTTGTATGATTTTAATAATGACATTATAGGACTGCAGACTTTACAGCATTTCATAATGCTGATTGGTAAGCTTAGATCTAGAATAATTATTAATCATCCTAGTCTGTTTCTGACTATACTATATTTGATAAGTCATTCCCAGAGAGTGTGATAACTGGAAATCATATCTGATCTAGAGCCTATGAGTCTCTATCAGGTGTCCATGCAGGTTACTTTGGTACCCAATTAGGCTTCTATAGCCCCTGGACATAATTTCTATCATGGTTTATGATTTATTTTTTGATTTCCAGAGTATATGCATCCATAACTGTCTAAAGAATGACATCCCACTTGCTGTCATTAAGTGGCTCCATCAATACTTTGTGTGATGTGTTAATCTTTTTGAACCCATCTTTGATAAAGATATGGTCCAAGATGTTTCATAGGGGTGGTAGAATAAAGTGGCAGTTTTTGAAAGGAACAGTGATGATCTATAAGGTACTAGCATTAGAGGAGACCATTATTTTCAAATAAGTTGCTTACATTGTTGATGATTGTTTTCAGTGTGTTAGAATCTATGATATTAAAGCAAAGTTGCAAAAAGCCATTCCATATTGTCCTTCTCGTCCAAAGTTAATCATTGGTGCAATCCATGTTATGCACTGATACAGTATATAAATACATATAAGTCATATGTGCCTTATATTCTATAGTTGAATTTAATACTAACCTTAGTCCAAAATTAATCACTAATTCATGTGTAGAAGGTTTGAGAACTGTAATTGATTGTGGGTTATATAATGCTATTAAGACCTGCATACACATATGGCTAAAAAGGGGATTGGGTGTTGATCATTCAAGTCTAAGAGTGTTAGATGGATTAAATCCCAGACAGATTCAATGAAGTTTTCTTGGAAAGTTTGTAAGAACAGATTGGGTGATATCACCAGTTATATTGGGGTTAATGAGACCTTTTGCAGCATTGACTGTGACCTCCATGATCTTTTTAATGTAGGTGTCATAAACATGCTGATATGTTTGAATTTCTTCTGATTCATTAGAACCAAATAAATGCATGCTTTCTGATAGATCACTTGAGAACACCAACTCCCACGAATGCACAAGAGTTTTCTTGGGAATTGGTCTCCCACTACTGAGGTGATATGAGCCTGTTAGCTCTGAATGAATGTTGATATTATAAATGGATAAGATGGATTTCATTAGATTTTTGTGGTTTCTCTGATATTTATAGAATTTGTTCTGTGTGTGTAAAATCAATTGGTAGCATGCATTCTTATCTTCATCAATATCAACTTGAATATCAAAGATTATGGATTTGTGTTCTTCAGGTGTCTTCATGATGTAGGGCATTACTAGGAACTCTATGTTGTCCCACATTGGTTTCAAAAGTGCCAACATAAACATTTAGTGCACATGTTACTTGGATATCATTATAGTATTTATGACTCACCCCAACCAAGTAAGGTTGCCAATTATCTTTTGGCATAGATATATTAAACAATGAGTTGTTTTCCAAACCCACAATTGTAAAAGCCTAACTGAAGAATAGTGTCAAGAGTTTAGAGGCCAATATGAAACCTGGATAAGATTGCAAATACTAATCTATTCTTGGATCATTTGTTGGTATGTGTTATCTGTGTTAAGTTCACCAGATGGTGTGCATAGATAGTAAAGGAGGTTCTTGAAAAGATGTGTATCTGTGTTCTCTTGTTTGAGATGTATGCAATTAGAGGAGATAGTGAAGAGAAGTAAATTGGATTCAGCCTGCTTGTAGATCCCATCTGTAATGTGTATGTGATATAAGGCATATATAACATATGTATATGCTAAGAAGAAAAATAGTCACCAAGATTAACAATTTCTGTCAACCACACAGCTTCCTTATGAAGCACTAGATCCAGAGTGCTAATTTCTTATCCAATATTTGATGCTCCTTAGCTGTTAGATTTGATTGTTGGACTTTTGCTCAAGCTACTTCAAATTACACTAACTATTCCCCATACTTCTCCTGCATCAAAGTGATCTGTTGATTATTATCAATGAGCTCAATGTTAACATTGACACTATAAGCCTATGGAGCCCAGATGATATAGTTGCTATAGGCAGTATCTTTCTTGACTGTTTTCAAACCAGACTGGATATAGGAGAGTCATATGCCAACTTGAATTGCTTCATGATTGAAATGATTTGCAAGGCCTTCTTGCTATGCATTTTGTTTCATGGCATTGATTGACAGGCCATGGGTTGAAATTCTTACATTGAACTGTAGGTCCATCATTAAGGTTGGTGTGGTTGGCTACACTGATAAGCCCATGGCCCAGATGCAGCTGATCAAGAATATCAGCAGTAAAGAAGAACTTTTATGTTGCAATTTTCTCCCATTTCTATGAAAGAGTCAGTTATATATATGAGTAATGGGAATTAAACTTAGAATATATATATAATACATATGTGCATTATACAGATATGTAGTTCCCTGCTCTTGATCTATGTAATTATACATATACAGTATCTCAGAAAGTCCAATCTCATATGTGTTTGTCTGAAGGATCCACCACTTTGGAGAGCAAGAAGTGAATGAAATCTGCTCCCTCTTCTTAGACCATCTTCTCTATGTATATCAAGAGATGTATAGAAAGATGTAGATCAAGTGTGAGGAACTATTGTACATGGCAGCATGGTATTTATAATGTGGAATGTACAGCATGGAACATTATAGAAAATAAAAGAAAAGGCATGACTAAGTATCTATAAAGAGAAGATACTTGTGGAGTCACTGTCCAAATAAGACAAAGACTAATCAATGACATAACAGGCAAAGAAAGGTCCTAGAAGAAGAAGAACATAACAAAAGTGATATAAAATAGCCCAAGGTACAGCAGTACAGTGACCTTCAAAACCATTGCAATAACTAACCTTGATGCAGTGTGCAAAGCATGCTGCAAACACTTGTGGGAATTATGCCTATATTTGATGGGACCAAACAAAGTAAAAACTCTTGGCTACAAATTGGTCCCTAGATCATGTGATTTGACCCAGTGGCTGTGGAGATATACCCATTTTAAATTGATAATATCATTGTAATAATTTTGCACCTTTTCATAAGGAGGGTGGAATCTCATTAAAATCAAATGATGGTTGGTATTATTTGGCTATACAAATAATGATACATGTATTTAAATTATGTAATAGTGCATACACACCCCTATTCCCAATATACAGAGTTATTAAATAACTATTCTTCACTCAATACAGCATTCTCTTCTTAAAGCATGAAATCAACTATTACACACTTTCAAACACTTCAATAATCATCATGGGCATTCATTTTATCAGTATTATTTAGTTTACAACTGTTTTGGACTGTTTAAATCAGATAAACATTGTTTATTCAAATGATTTTCTAATAGTGCCTTGGTAATCTCTTATCTTTTTTGAATTCTAAAGGGCAGGAAGTTCATTAAATTGA
>JBBPTN010000423.1:0-17753 GCA_038094075.1 Xerocomus spinulosus
ATGAGTACCCTTCATTAATTTGTGAATATTGAGCGATGTAAAAGGAATTACATAAGCAATGTATATATGCCTGGAAAGCCCTTTATCAGGGCTTTCTAATGATACCTATAATCATGGGTCTAGCATCGAAGGTGCACTAGATATTCATACAACAATCCAAATGTTACAAACATTGAGATGGTTTTGTTGCTCAGTGTAGGTATAGGTGTGCAGCACAGAATGATCAGGAATGCAATGGAAACAGAGAGAATACTAAGCAGTGATGACAGACACTGCTGCAGAGATATTGTCCAAAATAAGCAACAGTAAAGAAGGGTTAAATGAGATGACAAAGTTAGAAAAAGAAGGAGAAAACTATCTAATAGGGCAAGACAGTTGTAACACCATCTGGGTCTCTAGCTTGAGTACAAGGCTGGTTAGACCCACAATCTGCTTCTGGACTGTAGCCTACAACATCCAGACCTTTAACTTGAGTAAGGCAAGAGCATGCACCATGTGGCCCTTTGTTCCCTGCATCACCTTGCAAGTTGGAATGCACATGATGGCCCCCTTCTTGGGTGTCATGTCATTTTTCTCTCCTTCATCCTCTTTCAACTTGGCACCAGATCTGGACTCTTTGCTATCCAGGATCTCAACTACCTCTGGTGTAACCACCTTGGCAATTGCTCAGCAGGGACCTACTACACATCATCATACTGTATCAGGAAACCTATGTTTTATCTAAATGGTCTAAACTCATCTAACTATCTAATTTTAGACCCATTTAGATAACACAAGACACTTAAATAGCTAGACTACAAATGACTTAGTTTACTATAAAAACTACTTGCTGCTTAGATTATTAATTAATTAGATGATTGAAGATATAGTTAATATGTTCACATAGATAATTAGATGTAGCTCCTTAGAGCATTATACATACTTTTTGAAGTATGAGACTATGCTATTTAGACAGTTACTGTATATGGAGTTATTAGGTTGATTAGAGTCATAGATCTCTAGAACTATAGTAATTAGCTATTCATACACTTAGACATAGTTGTTGAGCCACTTAGACCTTTATACATATAGGTGAAGCTATTGGTTGTCAGCTGTCTTAGAATATATTCACTTAGAGTGTATATGTTTATTCCATTCAATCTTGAGACCATTAATGAGTAAATGCTTGAATGATTAGGACCAGAAACTTCTAGCTATTAAGCCATAGGGTTAATTTGAACATTCATTAGTGATTCATCAAATTCTACATGGTAATTGACTACAGTAGTTTACATTACAACAATATAAGCAAGGCCACTGCCATGTTGTCCACATTGCCCTTGAACTTGCCCTCACCCTTGCCCTCACTTCCACCCTCATGCTTGCCCTACCCTCACACTTGTGCTTGCCCTTATCTGTTGTCACACTGTGGTGTGTGTGCCATTGCACATCCATCATGCTTGTCAGCATCTTTGTGGGGAGGGTGAAAGTGGTGGGGGTGGTGTGCTAGAGTGCACCCTCACCATCGCTATTAGGCATGCATCCCTCACCTGTGTCACTGTCTCTGTGGTGGTAGTGCACCATTGTATTTTCCACTGCAATTGTGGTTGTGATGGGCATCCTCACACCCTCTTTCCCTAGCTGTCATTGTGCTGAAAGTGGGGTGTGCCATTGCACCTGCCTCACCCTTGCTGACATTGCATGGTGATGGTGCCATTGCACCTGCCTTGCCCTTGCCATTGTCTTTGTATTATGGTGGCAGGCACTTGCATGCCATTGCCCTCACTGTCATCAATGCTGATGGTAGTGGTGCAGCAGCATGCCTGCCTTGCTGTCACTGTGGTGATCATGGTTATGGAGCCATTGCATATCCCTTACACTGCCATTGTCATTATTGGTAGGTGGTGGTAGGTTGTGCATGCCTCACTGCCACCACTGCTATTGTTATCGTGGTGGTGGAACATGTTTGCACATCTCCCACTCTGTCATTGTCACATAGTGGTGGGGCCATTCCCACCTGCCTCACCATTCTCATCATTCTGAAAATGTTATGCTGTTGTGCCCCTTGCTATCACTGTCACCGCTGTGATGGTGGTGGTGCTCAATTGTGTTTGCACTCTCATCTTCATTTTTGTCATTGTAGTTGCAATGGTGCTGTTGGGCCCATTTTCCTGCAGCCATCATTGTGATAGTGGTGGCTCACATGCCATCTTTGAACTTAACAATCTATTAAGCTAATATTCTCATTACCGATACACAAAATGTATAAATTTATTAGTAGGCTGGATGTCTAATTAACATTAAATCAAACTGTAATTAAGTATCTATAGTAGGACTCTATCAGGGTATTGCACATCAAAGTACCTAAGGTATATAACAACTGGTGACTACTCATCTAAGTGTGTTATATTGTCTAATTGATATGGCTCTCTATGTGACCTATCAATTATTATATTTTATCTAAAGTAATATTAACAAATGGGCCAGGCTATTCTATTGATAATTAACTAATTAACTAATCAAGGGGGGGTGGTTACATTTGTCTAAATTTATCTAAACTATTATAGAAGTCTATCTATCTTGTGTGTTAACTAACCAATTACATCAAACTATCTAGTTAATACTGGCTATATAACAATATATATGATTTCATGGACTAATATATCTCATTATCTTGGGTCAATATTTTAAACTGTCTATGTGTCTATATACATTTAATTGTCTGCATTAAATATAATTTAACCATCTAATAATCTAAATATATTTAATTTAGAGCATCTTAGACAGTTAGTCTTGTTGAGAGTTAGACCAAAGCTAAATAAAGTATGTTGAATCATTTAGTAAACCATCTAAAACCATCTAATCAACTAAACATCTAACATGATCTAAATGGGTCTAAAATTAGACAGTTAGATGGATTTAGACCACTTAGATAAAATGTAGGTTTCCTAATGCAGTACCATTGACTAGATTGGCTATTTGTGTTACACTGAACGCACACTTGTGTCATTCAACAACCTCTCAATGGTTGGACGCTCACGAAGAGGTCAACAGAATCCATCAAGCTAGGAGACCAAAGCAATGACCGAGTGACAGAGACACAGATTCTGAGACGAGCTCAGAAGACAAAGACAGAGGCAAGGTGAGACTCAGAGAACTCAGAGGGCAGAGAGGACACAAGAAATGCATATGATTGTGCAGATCAAGTATGGGAGAATACAGTACAGGGCAGCAAGGTATTTATACTATAAGATGCACAGCATGGAATAGTATGGAATGTGATGGAAACAGAAGGAACACTAAGCAGTGATGAGAGACACTGCTGCGGAGATATTGTCCAAGATTTGCTACAGCAAGAAAGAGGAAGAAATAGACAAGACAATGAAGTAAGGAGACGAAAGAGAACAGTATCTAGATATAAGAAAGTTGTAACATTACCCCCTTACTACATCAAAGGTTTCTCTAAGCTTTGGACCCAAGAACCAGGAATCAATCCCAACCTGGGTTGGGAGGAGGAGTTCCCATGGAACTACACATCCAGGCTTCGTCAGCCAATTCATCAGCAAGCTCCTGGTCAACAGAGGAGGGGGTATCATGAGTCCAGACATGTTCTATTAGAGTGGTGGTGGGAGAAGATTCAGCCGTCTCCAAAGCGTGAATAAGTTGAGACATATCAGCGCTTTCCATGCTTTCCTCTTGGGGTTCATAGATCTCTCCTTCTTCAGGTTTGATTTCTATGTTATCTTCTCCTTCGACGGGGATACAAGGAGGTAGTACAATAGAAGAACAAGGGGGAGGAATGGGAATGGGCGAAATAGTTGGAGGGCTGATGTGAGACACAGGTTCACCATGATAATTGGTGTGAACAGGATGGAAGTGATTCGGGCAATGAGATTCCATGTGACCAGGGCCGTTCTGATTGCAGTAGCAACATAGGTACCAGGGGCAGTCTTTGGAATAATGGCCCAGGCAGCAGCAAGTGAAGCAAGTTTCTGAGTAGCGGGGATGTGTAGATAGCAGAGGCTCCTGGGAATTCCACCAGGCCATCCATCAATCAAAGACTACTTTCTCAGCAGAAGAGAGTGGGGAGGATGAAGCTGATTCTTGTGCCCTAGAAGTAGCAGAAGGGGTGTTGTCAGGAGGAGAAGGGGGATAGTTGTGAAGGTCAAGCAGAACGAAAGAAATAACATCACGAAAATGGAGTTCATTGAGAGCTACTAGGATATTTTCAGCTTGTTCTAAGATAGAGCGTTGGATAAAATTAGGAACTCCTTCAAAAGTGTAAGAGTCACTGGCTATATGATGAATGATATCTAATCTGGTTTGAATGACTTGATTTTCAAGGTAAGAGCGAACCAAAAGATCAATAGGGGAATCTCAATCGATGAGGAAATCAAGGCGACGAATAAAGGCAGAGTTAGAAAGAGAATTGGCAATGGCTAAAAGGTCAAGACTAATGCGTAGGTTGCCCATGCAACGAGTAGTGAAAGGGAGAGAAGGCATTTGGAAAGAGGAAAGAGGGAGTACTTAACAAGATTCGAAAGAGGGAGGAGGAGAGTCCAAGGGTCCTGGTGAAGTGAAGGATAAGGAGGGAGATGCAGGAGGTAGGAATGGCTCAGGTGTAGGGATTGGGATAATGAGAACGTCCTGTCTAGTGAGGTCGTGGAGAAGATACCTTTGATAAGCAAATGCAAGAGAAGCAGAAAGGAGAAGAATACTTCCTGCGACAGCAAGGACGACAGCAACATATACAGCAATTTTGTTGGAAGGGGAGTTCAGGGCTGAGAGACCAGGGAGCATATGACTGAGAAGGGTTTGGAAGGGTGGATGAAGAGGGATAGTCTGGGCATTCTGGGGGCATGCACTAGAGAGAAAGACTTTGAGGAGGAGCCTCACAAAGAGATCACAGTGTCTTGAAATTGATGTCCCTTATCGCAGTTGATGAAGTTTCTTATAGGTGGAAAGGATGGACTTGGCATGATGGAGATTAGCTTCAGGTTCCCATGTATTTTCGGACGATGTGTAGCCTTTCCATGTGGTCAGGTACTTGTAACGACCAGGGGATCCCTGATGTGCGAGAATAGCTTCTACTTCATATTCTTCTTCTTCATCAATCACATCAGGAGGGGGTCTAGAGAAGGAGGGACCATGTGCATCAGTTTGTTTGAACGGCGATAGAAGAGAGGCATGGAAGACATCATGAATTTTCCATGTGGGGGGGAGTTTCAAGCGGTAAGACAGTGGTGATAGGACCTGAGAGATCTTAAAGGGTCCATGTCGCTTGGGAGCAAGTTTCCTAGAAGGGTAAGGTATGCAGAGATTGGTGGCTTTGAGCCAAATCTTATCCCCAATCTTCCAGGGCGAAAAGGAGCAAGTAGAGTGACAAGTCATCACTGCTCTGGCTAGGTCATGTGCAGCTAGGGCTGTTGAGATTCAAGGTCTATTTTATATCTTATCATTAAGATCTTATCCTTGATCTCTTAAATGACATTAATATTACCATAAGAAGGAAATATTATGTCATAACCGGCCAATGTCTTACAGCATTTGATAATGCTAATGACAGATCTTAGATCTAGAACGATTAACAATTGTTCTAGTCTATTCCGTGACCTAATCAGGTAAGCAATTCACAGAGCGTGTGATAACTGGAAATCCTGTGTGTTCTGGAGCCTGCAGGGCTCCATCGGGTGTCCGTATGGGTTCCTAAGGTACCCATTTAGGTGGGCGTAGCCCCTGGATGTAATTTCCATCACTTCAAGGATATGTCACACTTCAAGAAGATCAGAAGTCTAATGTCATATGACTTCACTCTTAATCACTGTCTTCATTTGATGATCGCTTTGTCATCATCACTTTATCTCCGATGTCTCTTCCATTTACAGAATGTCATTCGTCTCATATGGAACACCTCTGGAGAACATTACGTGTGCATTGATCAGTCTTTGCTATCATCACCCTGCACACACTATTTATCCTTTCATATCCCTGACAAGAATACCTCTTGATGGAACTCTCAAGTCAACCTTTACATGAATACCACTGGATCATCATTAGCTATGACGACTATCTCTTTCTATAGTGTTCACAGAAACAACAGATCAACAGACTTGTCCCAATTCCTTTTACAGACCTTAACATCAATTGACATACCTTATCATTAGGATCTTCATGAGGGACTAGCTACCCTGCTTCAGAAGATTTATTCCCATTTCTAGATTGATCATATTCCGACACCTAATTCCACAGATGACGGAGAATCATCTGATTACCTCCCGGCTATATTGTTATGCTTGATATTCAAGACCACTGGACTTACCAACCAGAATTATCTTAACCCCTCAAATGATGAACCAACCATTTACTCCTTTGACGACTTTCTATATCGTCATCATGCTCAAGACTTCCTACCATCCTCTTTAGGATTCAACATCTCACTACGAGAACTGGTCACTCTTCAGGAAGAGCATCATTCTTATGCCTTTGTCACATATCTGGTTCAATATCATTTCTCAAGCCAATATCAAGCCATTGTCCTAGTCATCGACACTTTGGACAAACTCCTACTTCACCTCTATTGGTACAGACTTTCAGGAATACCACCTTATCAAAGTCTGGGAATTAGTGGATCACCTATGGTTGTCAAATTCCAACACGGGAAATGGAATCCTTGATGTTATTACACCTGGCCGCCCTCGTGTCGAGTGGAAGCCTACTACCTCTCTCTTGGTCTACAGGAATTGACTATGATCGAAACCTCTTTATAGGTTTCTGGATTCAAGACTTCATCTTATCCTTTCCATCCTTCATACCAGTTGAGGATGATTGACTTTCATTTCATCCATCTCTGTCTTTCTAGTCGTCTTTTGTCAGAAAACTCAAGACACTACTACATCAAGACTAGACTATCTCTCTTGACACCAACTGGACTACGAGATTTGCAAATCTCTCTTGTTACTGAAGGATTTCATAGTAATTGGACAGAAGACATCTTTGTCTGTTACCACCATTGCTATCAAGCCTTTGCTTGATCTTGTACGCATCTATAAGCCGTACATCTTAACTTCTCAAAATGGAACTAGCCGAAGAAGACCATTAACTCATCCTGAAGTATAGGAGTTACAATGTGTCTTTCAAAGCATCATGAAGAAGAACTTCATTGAGCTTTCTTTCTTCGACAATATCTCTTTTCAAGAATAGCTTTCTTCTCGACTTGGTACTTGAAAAACCTTCCCTTTGTTTGAAGAAGACCTGGAGACTACTTTTCTCAGATAAGCCACTACTCTTTTAGGAACTTGAATCACTCATCATCAGAATATTCTACTGTCACGCCCACTGTCATCAAGACACAGAATGTCTTTCATTTAGGGCTTAAGACTCTCTTCTACTTCCAATCTGGATTCTCGTCCACGACCCCTTTTACAGTCACTCCTGATTCCTTCCCATGATCCCTTGAATGTATCAATCGGTCTCTGTATCATTGATCTACCTCCATTCTGAGACTGATGTCTCACCTCTTGATCAACGATAGGTCTTTGCATCATTGTACTGATCACTTTTACCATCACTTGGATAAAACCACAGTCATCGCAGTTTGCAGACACACTACTCTTGTGCACCATCTATCCTTCAAGGATCTCTCTGCATCATTCATACTGCATCTTAAGTCATTACGACTTCATCATCCTTACAGGGCCATACTGGTGTTTTATCACCATTGGAGACATCTTCTATTCTCCACCTTTCAAGGCTCTTATGACTGTTTTGGAGACGACATCACATTCTGCTCCATTTGCCTCTCTCATCCACTTTACAAGCAATATGGGATCAATCACCTGGCTTTACATCTGAAGAGACTACGCCTTTCTCTGAAGCTACTCTATCTGCTTCATCTCATCAGGTGGGACCACTCTATATGTCCTCTAAACCCTGATTCTATCCTATCTATGAAGATGTGAAGAACTCGTCTATGTTCTTTCACTGGTATATCTTCTGGACATTGTCTTTACTTGAACTCATGAACTGCTGACACCTATTGGCAAAGAATCCCTCGTTTTGAGGATTAATCAACTTTCACTAGTCACAATGTTCTTGTTCACAGAAGACTTAAAGGCTAATCCTCTGTCACTCCATCTCCACTATTCAAATCTCTTCAACATGAACAGCAAGGAAGAGTGTTGAGATTCAAGGTCTATTTCATATCTTATCATTAAGATCTTATCCTTGATCTCTTAATTGATCATCTTTTATACCGTTATGGTCTAGATCAATCATTTACGCTATTTATATTACTCAAGATAAGAGATTGTTTCATATCGTCATTCATGCTGACACATTCTTATCTATGACACTATATATGGTCGTTATCACACCATATCACGTTATAATGGTGAAACATCACACCTTAGTAATGATACATGTTTCACCATCCTTATCAGCCTATGGTATTATTCCCTTACTGGAATATCTTTATCTGCCAATGGCATATTACACTCTTATCAGTACTATAGAGTTCAAACTCCTCTTTAATAGATACTGTATAAAGGGAGGATAGCTCTCCTCATGGTCGCTATCCTGATCCCACACTTCTTGACCTCTGGTCTCTTCAAACCATGTCATCACATCACTTCCTTCACATGTACCAAGTACTATACTGGTATAGTGAAATGTTACTGGCATGCTAGGTCATTACCCTTGGCATTGCCTATCTCTTTCTCTTCATGGGATCATTCTATGAGGACTTCTTCCATTAGGAGCTCCAGTCTCTTTGACTAGAGTACTCTTGCTCCTTTTGTCCTCATCATCAAACCACCCTATCTGTTGTCCATCCAACTCTCGTTCCCAGCGTCTTCTCTGGTCCTCCGTGTTCCCTTCTCCATGTTGCTGTCGAGGTATGGTTTGAATCTCGATAAGGGCTTCTTGTCTGGCTTTGGCAAGGGAGTCTAATCGGTCAGAGAGGGTAGGGAGGAAGGTTTTACCAAGAGCAGGATATGCTCTAGGTTTGTAACCAAGGAGGAGTGAGAATGGAGATACCTTGGTAGAGCTATGGGGGACGGAGTTATGGTGAAATTCGGCAGTAGTAAGGAAGTCTGTCCAAGCATGGGGATTGTTGGAATAGAAGATGCGAAGATATGTTTCAAGCTCTTGATTGGTCTGTTCGGTCTGACCATCAGTTTGGGGGTAATATGCTGTGGAGAGGTGAACGTCGTATTGTAGAAGTCTTGCTAGCTCCTGGGCAAATGCAGATGCGAACTGTGGGCCTCTGTCAGATATGATGGAATCATGGAGACCAAACCATTTGAACACATTGTCAAAGAAGAGCTTTGCAACTCCAGCCGCATCGATGGTTTTGTTGCAAAGAAGGAGAATTCCCCCCTTCGTAAGCCCATGGTCTACCACAACCATGATAGAGTCAAACCCAGAGGAGAGTGGAAGATTGGTGATGAGATCAACAGAGAGCTGTTTGAAAGGGAGTGAGGAGGAGGACGGGATGGGAGAGATGGGGGAATGACAGGATGGGTGTTAACCTTGGATTACTGGCAGATAGCACAACCAGTGACAAAGTTGTGAACAAAGGTGGCCATGCCGGGCCACCAGAAGTCCCTTTCTACCAGGGCTTTGGTGTGAAATTGACCAGCATGACCAGTGGTAGGTGACGAATGCAAAGAATGGAGCAGAGAGGATCGTTGCTCAGGAGGGATATAGAGACGACCTTGAAAGTACAACTTGTCATCTTTGAAAGACCAGTCCCTAAGGGATAATCAAGGAAAGAGGGGAGAATTATCCTATAACATGGTGATAGCTCGTAAAACCAAAGGATCTGATGTGGAAGACAACTGGATATGGTGCAAGAGGGAGGAATCCAGAGCAGAAATGATGGCTGGGTCTGAGAGGATGGGTGCGAAGTTGTCCTGAGAGGTGTCAACTGAGTCCTTGCGCAAGAGGGCATCAGCAGGGCCCATCTGAGTACCAGGGGTGACCTTCCAGAGGATATCAAAGTCTTGCATAAAGAGTGACCAGTGAGCTTGGCGACGTGACAACTTCCTGGGATCCTTTAAATACGAAAGGTTCTTGTGATCGGTGAGGACATTGACTGGGTGAGCAGTTCCAAGAAGGTAGTGACGCCATTCTTCCAATGCGAGAATGACAGTCAGAAGTTCACGATCATAGATATCATAGTTCTGTTCAGCAGGGCTAAAGGTCTTAGAGAAATAAGCACAAGGGTGGAGGTTGCCATTGACGTCAGGTTGAAGAAGTATTGCACCAGCAGCAAGGAGGGAGGCATCTGTCATCAAGGAGAAGGGCTTAGAAGGATCAGGAAGGGAGAGGAGAGGGGCAGAGGAAAAGAAAGACTTGAGCGAGGTGAAAGCTTGTTCCTGAAGAGGGGTCCAGGCCCAAGGTTTATTCTTGTGGGTGAGAAGAACAAGGGGGGCGACAATATTGGAGAAATTGGAGATGAACTTGCGATAGAAGTTGGCGAACCCCAAAAAACTGTGAATGCCCTTGACAGAGGTTGGTTGTTTCCACTCAGCAATCACCTTAAGTTTGACTAGGTCCATCTCAACAACTCCTTGTCCAATGATCATGCCTAAATACTCCATCTTGGGGGTGTCAAACAAACATTTGCTAATCTTAAGCGATAGTCTGTGCTCCCTAAGTCATTGAAAGACGCAAAGGGTACGTTCATGATGCAAGGTGAGATCTCTGTTGGTGTGGATACCAATGTCATCCATATAAATCTTCAGCCAGCCCTCTGCGATGATGTTGGCAAAGATATGATTCATAAAGCTTTGAAATGTAGGTGGGGCGTTGTTAAAGCCAAAGAACATGACTGTGGGTTCAAAAAGTCCAAGAGGGGTGATAAACGCCGCCTTCCATTGGTCTTCTTCATGGATGTGAATGTTATTATATCCCCAGCAAATATCAAGTTTGGTAAAGAGAGTGGAGTCTTTCATATCGTCGATGAGATCTGAGATGAGGGGGAGAGGGTAGGCATTGCGAATGGTGTGGGAGTTGAGATACCTGTAGTCTTGACAAGGACGAAGGGTACCGTCCTTCTTTGGAACGAAGAAGAAGGGTGAGGCTTGAGGGGATTTGGATGGGACGATGCGACCAGTCTTAAGGTTCTCATCAATGAAGTCTTTGCAGGCCTGTTTCTCAGCAGGATTGAGAGGATAGACCTTGGCAATCTTGGGAATGAAAGACGGCTTGAGTTCAATGACATGATCATAGGGGCGGTGAGGAGGCAAAGCTTCAAATGTTTTCTCAGAGAAGACGTCAGCATAGTCCTTGCACCACTCTGGAACCTCTTGTTCCTTAGATGCTTCTTGCTGCACCAGTTGAGTAGAAACAGTGATGCGATTGATATTCAAAGTGGGGGAATGAGCGATGATGATGATCTTGTCCATCCAATCAATGGCAGGGTTCCATTTCTTCAACCAGGGCATTCCAAGGATGACCTGGCATTTGCCCAAAGAGGTGAACATGAGCTGGACATCATCGGCAAAGGAGGGGAATATAGCTTTGGCAGAGATAGTGAATTTGATGGCCCCTTTGTGATTCAGGGTTCCATCCACATTATATGCAGTGATGGAGCAAGGAAGACGACGAATGGAGGTATGAAGACGAGGGACAAGCTTAGAATCTATGAAATTTCCTGTTGCTCCACTGTTCACAAGAGCAATGGCATTGATGCTTTGAGATTTGTTTTGTAGGCGAACTGGGAGGCGCAAAGTTCATTCATTGGGTAGTCCTACAAGTACATGATGGAAAGAGGACGTCGAGGCATCTTCCCTTTCTAAAAATCCAAAGTGTCCACTGTGACAGCGTTTTCTTCGTCCAAGTTCTTGAAACAGAGCTTGAGAGTTTGAAGGATCTTGTCTTCCTTCTTTCTGGTTGAGCAAAGTTGATTGACATAGGCATCGAGTGCAGATGCCTTGGGCAAGGCAAGGGGAACCACAGGGGGAGGGGTTACAACAGGAGGGGTGGCGTTCATAGTTTGGACGTTCTGAGGGCAAGGTTTGTTAAAGGGGAATGCCCTGCACTGAAGGGCATTGTGACCAGGCTTGCGACAGCAGAAGCATAGTCTCTTCTTGATGCACTTGGCTTTCTCGATGGGAGTCATTTTGGACACTTTGATAGCGTCCACATCCATGGCATTGGGATCAGAGATGGTAAAGGAGGAAGAATGGAAAAAAGCAGTGGAAGATCTTCCCTTCCCTAGGTTATCGATGTGAGCGAGTTGAGTATGAAAGACCTTGGCCTTTTCAATTCAAGTCTTCGCCTTCTTAGGTACAGGAATGATGTTGAGAATGGCCGTGACAATCTTCATGTCCATTCCATCACTCAAAAAGTGGGTGAGGGCATCATCGTCAGTGATACCCACCTTGGCGGCTAGATTCTGGAAGTTGGTGATGTATCTTTGGAACCCATCATCATGTTTGATGGATTTCTGGCGTAGTCTGGTCAGCGCAATGCGAGCAGTGACCTTCGTGTCAAAAGGATAGAAGGTGGACTTAAAATCTTCAACCAGCTTGTTGAAGGTTTTCTCAGTAGGGGCGATCTTTGTGTCTGCCATCTTCTCATACCACATCTCAGACAATTGGACTCCTCATCCCTTGCTCATTTTGTTAAGAGCGGTCATGATCTTATCCTCATCAGAAGCATACAGAGTGGCGTTGAGGGCAAAGTAGGCCTTCATGGAAGTAATCCAGCAAATAGCATCACCAGTTTCACCAGAGAAATCTGCTGGGAGTGCTGCTTTAAGTTCAGGTTTGACGGTAGACATGGTGACAGGTGGTGGGGGTGAAGGGCTGAGTTGTATGGGCAAAGGGGTTTGTGACTGTTGGGCAAAGGGCAGGGGAGCTTGTGGTGGTGAGGGTTGTCTTAGAGGAGTGACAGCGACTGAGAGACTAGGGGCAAGGACAGAGGGACTAGGGCTGAAGAACTTAGGGAGTTTGGGGGGACGATAGGGCAAGGGGCTTGGTATGGCAGAAGAACCTGTGATTCTCCTGAGCTGAGATGCAGAGACAGAGGCAGAGGACGATGGTACTAAGGCAGAGGGTTGTGAGTCCTCTTCTTCAGAGTCAGAGGGGAGGTGATAGCCTCGCTGGGATGAAGGTCTATGAGAAATGTTGCTGGGGGAGTCCTACACCTGAATAGGTGGGACAAGGGAGATACTTGATCTTTTGTTATACTGAACGCACACTTGTGTCGTTCAACAACCTCTCAACGGTCGGACGCTCACAAAGAGGTCAACAGAATCTGTCAAGCTAGGAGACCAAAGCAATGACTGAGTGACAGAGACACAGATTCTGAGATGAGCTCAGAAGACAAAGACAGAGGCAAGGTGAGACTCAGAGAACTCAGAGGGCAAAGAGGACACAAGAAATGCATATGATTGCACAGATCAAGTATGGGAGAATACAGTATAGGGCAGCAAGGTATTTATACTCTGAGATGTGCAGTATGGAATAGTATGGAATGCGATGAAAACAGAAGGAACACTAAGCAGTGATGAGAGACACTGCTGTGGAGATATTGTCCAAGATTTACTACAGCAAGAAAGAGGAAGAAATAGACAAGACAACAAAGTAAGGAGACAAAAGAGAACTGTATCTAGATATAAGAAAGTTGTAACAATTTGAACTTATCTAGTGCTTTTCCCTTGTTCACTGGTTCCTTGGACTTCTCTGCCCTGTCAGCAGCCTTCCTCTTGTAACCTGCCTGTCCACATCCAAGTGATTTGTCACAGGCACTCTTGTAACATCTGCAGTGCTAGCACCCTTCTCCCTGTGGTTCAAAGCACTCCACCTTAGCCTTCTTGCACAGACCACAGACCAGGTCATGCTCAATATTGCCGTCTTGGTGTGCAGTGGTGGTTGCAGTTGTTCTTTTGGCTGGTAGACCATTGTCTTTATCCTCATTGTCCTCAAGGATCGTCCTTGTGTGCTAAAGGAGGGTATTGTCAGTGCACTTCAGTCCAGGTGTGTGCTTACTCACCTTCACATGCATCACCAACCTCAGCACTCATATTGCCCCACTCTCCTCTGAGATGGATGGACCTGCCACCCTAGTCCCACTTTTCTTGCTGGTGATCATCCTCTCTGGCTCAGTGGCACTTGCTGAACCTGTGGCTGGCAGAGCCCACTCCCATTCACACCATTCAGCCTCATGTGTCTCTGCCACTTCTGCTGTCCTGTGTGTAGCCTTGGCTTGTTGCTCCTCAGCCTCATTCTGTTTCTTCCAGCTGTGGGTGGTGTGGTTTGCTTCTTTGATTTGCACTATGGTTGAGTTCTGTAGGACCAGCTGTCCACCTGCTTCCCCAATCACCTGAAGACAGGCTGTGCCTTTGTCCTATAGGTCCATTAGATAGCAAAATGAAGGGATGACAACATAACATACCAGTACTATCTTCTACTCACACATCCAGTCACCCTACTCCTCGCACAGCTTATCCTTGTTATCCAGTATTATTAGTGTGACCACAAGGATCTGCTCCTCCATGTCCTTGAGGGCCTTCTATGTGAGTGTAAGCAGTGAGTTATCCACTGGAATGCTGAGCAAGAGGATTTGATCAAGGTTGAACATGGTGGTGGTGGTATGAGTGGTAATGTTGGGTATGAGTGATGATGTTGGGTATAAGTGGTGATGTTGGGTATGAGTGGTGATGGTGGTGGTATGGGATAAAGAGTGTTGTGGATGCATGGGCCATTGTGTTGCATCTTTATTGGTGTGGACCCTTCATTGTTCACAATTCAAGGTCTGCCATTACCCAAGTTAAGTGACTGACTGTGGATGGTCAGCAGCTAAGTCCACATTGGATGTGGGAGCTTGGGGCTCCCTAGTGTTGAAAGAAGAGTCTTTGCAGCACTACTAATTATCCTCAAGAGTTGTGCATTGTATTCCTCAAGCCCCATGTCCAATTCCATGTGATCTGAGTTGGTAGAGGTTAGTTCATCTTGTTTCACTCAAGTCCAAGTCCAAGTCCAGACAACTTTGTCTAGCTCACTTTTTATTTTCATTCAAGTACTTTTGCCCTTCACTTATGGTTATATTACAATACTTTTCGACTATATTAAGTTAATCCTTATGGACAGTTGATCCCCCATTTTGTATTGCTTCTTCTGCTTCTTGCCTTCCTTGCTTCTTTTTGGAATTTGCATCTAGAAGTCTAGGGTGTGCCCTGGAATATAAAATCTAGGTTTGAATCTTGCAATGTTAGTTTCCCTCTCTTGCATTCTGTCTCTTATTTCCCTTGTCATCATCACCTTTTCTCTCTCTACTTCATCATCATCCAGATCTATCAAATCTAAGTTCACTCTCAGTTACAAAAACTCCAGACATCATTGTCCTCTTTCCAAACGCTAAGTATAGTCTTAGCTCCCCTTCTCCTGCTTCAATCGATTCCCCCTTGAGTCAAGTACACACTCACACCCAATCTAACTCTTTAGGTCTACTTTCTGGACATTCCAGCTAGGTAACCTTCTCTACACCTTTTACCTTTCTTACAGCAGCAATCCAAGAAGTTATCTGAGAAATAGCTTGGCCCATTTCAGATTGTGAAGCTCATCAGCTCTAATGCTATTGAATTGAAGTTGCCCAAGAGATTATCTCTTCATTCAGTTGTTAAAAACCATACCTTGATTGCTTGGACAATCAACCAGTATTTGAACCTGGCCCAGTACTAGTTACTGATGATTGGGTAGAAGAATTTGAAGTTGACCACATTGTTAATGCCTGCCATGAAGGTCACAGCTGGGAATATTTGGTTCATTAGGCTAGATACAGAGATGATAATTGAACATAGGAACCCAAGAAGAACCTTAACAATGTGCAAGCCACATTAAACTTGTGCCACAAATGAAACCCTCATCTCTTCCTCCAGGACACCTTCATAGAACCATTTGGTTTCTTCAACTCTTATTCTATTGATGTTGAAGTTACTACCCTGGATGATCTGGAATCTCATCCATGGAAGGGAGGTAGTGTTATGGACTTATTTTCTTGACTTATTGCTTTGTGACACTGACACTTTATCTTATCTTATCTTAGATCTTATCTATGCATTCCAAGCCACACTAGGTGATAAGTGCTGGTGCATACAATCTAGGATCTGTGCATGGCTGCTAATTTAATTTCCACTCCATGCCATGTATGGTATGCTTCTTTTCATTTCCATGTGATGCATGGCTATGCCCCATGTGGACACCTCATATTATTCTGTTATGTTTTAGCCATACCTCATGGTGTGCCTCATAGACTACATGCCTATTTAATTACTGCTTTCTCTATATGGACAACCCTATGCCCTAATGCCTTATGCATATGTATCAGCTAGATCTGGTAAAAACATGTACACACAGTTAGTGTAGTATATAAGACATTGGCTTGCCTAGGTTGATCCCCAGTCAAGTTCACCTTCTTAAAGTCTTTCTTTGAATTCTAGGAGTGCTCTCACTCATCTTTAATCTGAAGTCTACACTCACTTCACTCTCATTTTGATAGAGTTTAAAGTCATTTCAAATATGGAGTGGTAAATGGCATTTAAAAACAAGTCAGCCATCTCAATCAAATAGAATTAGATGTACATACCACATATTCCTGTAGAAGACGCAAAAAGCAAGTGCTATTGACCAGGCCTTCAATGATATTATATGAGATGATGCCATCAAGTGTGATGCAGAGAGGATTGAGTAACAAGTCCCATGGACAAAATGATGTTGTTCATGGCAGTGCTCCTCCTGGAGCAATCAACCACATGGGCAGCAAGAGGTGTGCCAGTCCTTGGCTGCCTCATTTATAAAAATTAGCATGCTCACATCTGGTGCCTCTGCCCCAATGCAATTCATATACTATGCACATAACTCTTCATTCCACTCTAAAGCCACAAACAAAACCCATTTGTGAGTGAGATCAAGACCCCACAGGGCATGGTAAAGTATTGGGACTGTAGCATACACCTAGTGATGCTCCCATACTTTGTGTTGGAGCTCATCAAGATAGATGGTGTTATGGCATTCAATGACATTGCATATAAATGCCATATCTGCTATACTGAGGATGTGGCAGTAGTGATATGGAGTACAGTGGCTCAAAAAAGTGTCCCAATGTTGGGTCATTTTGAACAAATGGATTAATTGCCAGAGATATAAGACAAACAAGACCAAATACCTGCAGGATGAAAGATAGTACTTACTCATGGCATTCTATCGCCGCTTAGATCATGTGATTTGGTTACCATGGTACTGAGATATAGCCATTTTAAAATAACATGTCATTGGGACACTTATTTGAGCATCATGCTATCATCTATAATTTAGTGAATAACATGATAATTTTATAGTTTCTAATGGCCACTGTGCCTTGAACCTAATTACTCATGCAAATTACATACTTCTGAGATATATATCTCACCCAGCTATTCAAACATCATTAAATAATCCAATTTGCTCTTTATTAACATTAATATTCTCTATACCTTCAAATCTAGCTTTTCTGTTCTTTAGATCTTATCCCAAAATGATATAGACAAGTATACTATAGCTATAACCATCAATGAATGCCTCTGGAAGAAGGGAAATATCCTATCAGAGTGTCCTTTTAAACTTTTTCCTACTAATGGACAGTAATTTGTCTCTAGTATTGTCATGGTGAGGAAGTAAATTCTATTCTTGCTTTTTATCTCATCAGTGCTGCCATCAACCCTCCTATCCATCCCCAGACTTTTAAAAATGGGCTCTAGTCAGCTTTCTTAATACTATAGTTAAAAATTA
>JBBPTN010000425.1:0-17724 GCA_038094075.1 Xerocomus spinulosus
TCGCGGTGAGGGCGAGAGATATGCGGAATCTATTCACTCGCCGTTGGTATATAAGGAGCCGAGGTGGTGGCGGTGTTGAATAACCAGAAATGGATTGTTGATGTGGAACGCGCATGGCACGTGACGACGCGACTTGACCGATTAAATATGAGAGCGTCCGAGTGGACTGCTCAAGTACTTTTCAACCCAACCCACTTACCCTCCCAATTATCACTGCGATGGCTCGTACCAAGCAAACTGCTCGGAAGACTACTGGTGGTGAGTGAGCTAGTCCGACTGACATGGGTGCAGGACTGAGAACGTTGTAGGCAAGGCGCCACGGAAACAACTCGCAGCGAAGTCTGCTGCTCGCAAGACTGCGGCGAACGTGAGCGAGAGACGAGACGAGACTGGTTTACTCGGGCTGACAAGTGTTGCAGACGACTGGTGGGGTGAAGAAGCCTCACCGATTCCGACCTGGAACGGTTGCGCTTCGTGAAATTCGTCGATACCAAAAGTCGACAGAGTTGTTGATTCGGAAGTTGCCCTTCCAACGATTGGTTCGTGAGATTGCACAGGACTTCAAGGTGTGTTGAGCTTGTCACGGGAGCCTCCAGCTGACGGTGTATTGACAGACTGACTTGCGATTCCAATCGTCTGCTGTGATGGCGCTGCAAGAGGCAGCTGAGGCATACCTTGTGTCGCTGTTCGAAGATACGAACCTTGCAGCTATTCATGCGAAGCGTGTTACGATCCAGCCGAAGGATCTTGCGCTTGCTCGTCGGCTACGTGGAGAGCGTTCGTAGACATCGTCTTCTATCTTAATTTGCTGTATCACTATTGTATCGTCTACAAATATATTTGGATTACTTTGACCTGCAATCGAGACTCTACCGTTAGTCACTTTGGCTGTACAACCGCCATGATTTCCTGAAGGTCGATTTGACCAACGATAGCGATGGTACTGCAAGATAACCAGAATTTGGTCTGGACAAGTCTGGATTTGGTCCTAGCATTGCACGTACGGAGTCGAAGAAAGCAGCATGCTGGTCTTCTTCAACACCACCATCGGAATTCTAATATAATACCTCTCGCATCAATACCCTCACCGAGTGCAATCTACCCAACGCTGTTTTCATTCCATCATGCATCAAGGAACGGATGAAGAGACACCCCTTCTAAGGGAACAATCACAGAATACCCAACAAAACCATCTTACGCATAAAGTGTGCAAGACTCCCCTTCCGTGGCGTCAATTCTCCATATTATTGTTGGTTCAAATCTCAGAACCAATAACGTCGCAGGTCATAGCACCGTTTCTTCCCCAGGTACGTGTTCGGGGCTGTCCGTTGTGACTCTGCAATTCACCGTTTGCTTCTCGCTTAGCTGATCAGGGACATTGGAATCACGAATGGCAACGATTCTCGTGTTGGATACTATGTCGGACTCGTGGTTCGTACCCTCGTGTGCTATCACTGCATTCCTGCCTTGAGGTTAGGATCACCAGCATTCCCTGTTCTTTCTCACAGAGGCGTGCACGATATTTCATTGGAGCCGTATGTCGGATCGAGTTGGTCGCAAACCTGTGATCTTGATGGGTCTTCTTGGGCTATCGGCATCAATGTGGTGTTTCGGGTTGTCCAAAACGTTTGGGACTGTTATCATCAGGTACGAATGAACTCCTTTACATGCCTTACTAGACTGACGAGGTACTCGAAGCCGTATTCTTAATGGGGCTTTGAATGGGAACGTTGGCGTGATGAAGAGCATGATAGTCGATATCACGGATGAAACGAATGTTGCCCAGGCGTGGAGTATTTTGCCAGTGACTTGGTCCTTTGGCACAACGGCGGGGTCTGTCTTTCATTATCCACTGCACGCCTAATAGTCATGCTAAGTTGACTCAGGCCGCTGATCGGAGGATCACTAGCTAATCCCACGCAAAGATTCCCGGGGATTTTCGGCGATTCTGCATTCCTCAAGGAATACCCGTACTTTCTACCGTGTTCGGTTTCGGCTAGCGTCAGTGCACTTTCATGGCTGATAGTCCTGATCTATATGACAGAGGTGCGTCGGGTGATCTCAATCGGTGCCAGCGATGCCCACATATTTTCAAGACTGTGGGACCCCAGGTAACACTGTGGCAATATTTTTTCGGTGGAAAAACCAAAGGGAGTCAGGCAGGTACCGATTCAGAGATTCCTAGAGGCGGATTGGCAGCGACAGAGGCAACAAACAAGCAGATTTCCTTCAGGTCCCTCCTTGTTCGTCCAGTGATTATTGCAACCGGGAGTTATGCTACATGCGCTCTTATCGACATTGCTGTCCGTTCGATTATCCCGGTTTTCTACGCCATGCCTCTTGAAATGGGTGGTCTGAATCTTGACCCACCTACCATAGGGATCGTCCTTGCACTTCTCGGGATATCAGGCGGTATCCTTCAGCTGATGTTCTTTGCTCCTACGTTCAAATGGCTTGGTGCGAAAACCACTTTCTTCGCATCTGTTTCTTTGTACTTTCCCATGATAATGCTCTTCCCGGTAATCAATGCTATGGCGCGGATTTACGGTCTCAACTATGTTGTCCGGTCCCTCATGGGACTCCAATTGGCCTTGTCTATTCTCGGGGGGTTTAATTTCGGTAAGCCAACCTTCCGAGGCAATCAACAATCTCATCCCACCAAATCAGCGGTCACGTTCATGTACATCAGTGCTGCTGCACCCAACAAGACGGCAATTGGTGCCACGAATGGCCTCGCGCAGATGGTAGTCTCTCTCATGCGTGCTGTTGGCCCTGCAGTGGTCAACTCTGCCTTTTCGTTCAGCATCGAAAAGCATTTCATGGGCGGTTATTTTGCGTATTGTGTTTTGGCGAGTATGACTGGTTTAGCACTGTGGGTGGGTTCTTTGCTACCAAGAGATATGTACAAGAAATAGAGTGCCCTCAGTGACACGAAGCATTGTATATTGCTTTGATAGGGTCAAACTTGGACACATGCATTTTTCCATGTTGAACATGTTAGCATATTCAACATCCAAGCATCTTTAAAAATCCTAGACAAATAAAAGTACTGTACTACGGGCCCCTTCTTAAATTGTTGTCGTCCACACAATCATACCAACAACGCGCCGACGGCCATCCCACATGCCACCACCAACGGTTGAAACGAGACATCAAAGGACCAGAGTGCCCCGCTCGTGGCGTTGCCCGTTGTCGCAGTGACGCTCGTCGCTACAGACCCGATCGTCGCTGTGGGCGGCGGCCCGTTCACCCCGTTCATACCCAACGCCACCGGAGACAGCGACGCGAAGCCGACAGACGCAGGGCTGTATCGAAATACCGAATACACGTTTTTCTGTAAAAGCCGGTCAACGCACGCGAAGCCGGCAATAGCGAAGTAGCTTACCAAGAATGTATCACCGACGATCCAACTGGGTGCATCGCCGCTAGTGTTGAGCTCAAAGAACGCGCCGACGCATTGGTTCGATCCGACTTGGGTAAGCTGGAAATCAGCAGGGCTTACGGGCCAGCTCGGTCCGCCAAATGACATTGCGACGTTCACGCGGGTGTTACACGCTATCGGTGCATCGATCAGTATGCTGTGAGGCGCACGAATGGGCATGACACGTGCGATAGATCCAGTAACCCTGCCAGTTGCCACTACCACGCTGAGAACCGGGAATCTGCGCATAGATGCTCTGAATCACGGAGGAGGGACCGCCAACGAGTGTAGTTCCTGTATCGATTGCGGCATAGGATGCAGATCCAGACGGAAGGGACACGCTGGAACCCTGAACGGTTAATTCTAGGGAAACGATTAAGCTAGGATATCAGAATGTAATGGAGGTGGTGAACGCTCACTAGTGAGCGCAAGAGTCCAAAATCCGGGCGTGGAAACTAGATTTTGGTAGTCAATGTTACCGCTGTACAGGGTCGAATTGAGGAATCCTACGCGCGAAGGGTGAGAAAAGAATCACGCGTGAACAAATCCAAGCTCACCCATTGTGAAGCTTCCTCCAGGTTCCAATGGTCGAGCGCTCGAGTCATTAAGAAAGCTAGTGGCTAGTCAATACATTGAACACAAGTACAACAACACACGTACCGGGTAAGCTGGAAACTCATCACAGGCTCTGACCAGGCACCCTTGCTAGCTAACGTTTGCCAAAATGGTGGTTGACCCGAAGAAGCGATGGTTTGCCAGCCAAGACCCAACAAACCGGACACCGGACTCGACAATAGACCATCCGAAACCTGGGTGACGGCGCCGAATACCTGGTTATTGACAGAAAATCCGGCCATCTGAACGACATCCGACACAAGGTCGCCTGACACTTGGCCACTTCCATAGGTGACCGAGAACGGTTGTGAAAGGTTCTGGAATGTCGACGATGACGCGGAATTGAAAGTACCATCTCGAGAACATCCCGTATCGCAATTTGAATCTGCTACCCACAAGTCTCTAAATGGATGTGAGGTTGCGTTGAGAGCGTAGATAGGGGTACAACTGACGCTGAACCAGTATCAAGGGTGATGTAGAACGCAGATGGAGGTGTTCCAATGGCAAGAGACCCCACATAACTGAGGAAGAAACCTCAGCGACGAGGAATACACCAATTGAATGACCCACCTCTCGTCGGAATTCTGGTTGATCAATCTTAGAACGTAATGTCAGAGTACGCAACAAAGTAGTGATGAGTACATACAAATTTGTACCTTCGCTCCTCTTCAATGGCGGGGAGCCACCGTATTTGACTGTGAGTACTTCACGCTCGTTCTTGGCCCAAGTACCCCAGTCCTCGAGGGAGCGTGCAACTGGTTGTCTTCGGACAAGTGGGATTGATTGACCGGTGGAATGTGAAAGCTCGGGGGCAGCGAAAACAAGCAAGGAGCATAGCAAAGCGGGAAAGGCAAAAAGCGTTGAAGATCGCATCGCGTGCCGTGTGCTTCGACTTGTCTGTCGAGGAGAAGGCAAGATGGAAAGGAGCGTGAATGTGGAGGGGCTTCGGGGGTTGCTGATCGGACCTCGCGCAGCGAGTATACAATAGCGATTGGGGAAGGAACTGAACTGCGGAGGAAAATGTAATCAGTCCAAGACCGACTTCCAAGACTGGGGTCTCGATCGGCTCCAGATATGATCGGTCCGCTTCGAAACCATTGAACTGGGTTAGGAGCCTTGATTGAAATGACGTCGTCATTAGAGCATAGACTAACCTACTGAACAATTTGGCTAGCAGCCTTTGGAGTCCTTGCGCCTAGAACTTCGCATGCACCAGAGTGATCAACGCTTTCGTCCAACCCACATGACAAAATGCACGTCCAGCAAACCTTCAACCCGTGCGATTTTCCACTTCCCATCGCCATGTTTCAGCCACAAATCCAAGAATTCCCGTAGAACATCTTCTTGTCTTAGTTCTGCTACTACAATAACCCATGTTCGTCCTGCTGTCGAGACTACGTCTATAGCCTCCACGAGAGCCGGGAGAAGAGAGGGATTATATATGCAGTCAACTGCAAGAACTAGATCCCATGGACTGTGATCGTTTGATTCGGGTCCGATGTCTGAGTTGATTGCCGGTGTCGGACAATAACGTTCCCGTGGTGTGGTGGGTGGAAGAGAAACAAGTGTGAGCCAATCCAATTCCTCGATCGTGATATTCTGCTTTGAGTTGCCAAAGTATTGGTTAGAGGTGTTCAGCGAAACATTCTTTCGGATAAGAGGTAATAAAGGCCCTATGTCAGTTATGGTATAAGTCTGAACTAAGGGTGCCAATGCAACACCGAGGAGTCCTGTACCTGCCCTCGATGCGGGAAGCCCACTTAATTGTGTCAAATTTGCATCTATGGACGTCCGTACTCACCCCAGTTCGAGGCAGTGAGACTCTGCTAATCGATCTCGGCTGAATATAGGTGACTCTGGAGGAAAGAAATGTTGTTGTAGAAGAATCCTTGCTAATTCTGTGCTTTATCGTGAGACGGCATCACGATTGCCGGACGGAGACCATGTCCGAGAATGCCTCACCTTGCTCGCCAAACAACGCTTCCAGTATCTCCGATTCTACTGCGTAGTGCAGTTGGGTCTTGTGCGACCTCAATTACAACCACTTTTGTCGATATGGCGGCCTTCTTTCGCGAATATTTAGATTTTTTCGCTGGTTTTTCGGGGTTATGAGGCAACACAGACGGCTGGAGCTCAAAGCTGATTGTCAGGGTGCCTCTCCGCGAGTCGATGTGACCCAGTCCATGATAGCCGTCTGGACCAACGAGATTCGTATTCGTCTGGTGGAGTGCCGAGTAGAGCAAGAAAATCTTGGGTTGTTTCAGTATTCCGTTGCGACGGCGGGGATCATGGACATGGACGGTGTGCATACCTCTTCATCAGCATCAGTGATCACAGAAGTGTTTGAGTCAAGGAGGATGAGAGGCTGTTCCATTATCTTGCATGAATGTGGCGGGTTCCTGCTTTGCAGAGCTGGGTCACGAGCTAGCGATGTGGGGTGTTGCAAGTACAAAGGCAAGTCAGCCTCAGCCTTGCGGTCAATCGTTAACCGTAGCTACTCGGCGATCACTGGACCACCATACCGGTATCTCTTCACTGCCCATGAAACGACTGTCTATTTTCAGTCGCGATAAGTAAGCTGATAGATCAAAATCTCCAGATAGAACACACGTGTAGGCCGGTAACTTTGCCAATGTGCGGGGTGTCCCAAGGGGCCGCGGACACACACATCGGTGCTATGCATACTGTTTAGCAAGGAGTCCACAAGTAAAGTATACCAACCGTACCCAGGGTAGGTTTTCAATACGGCTTGCAAGTTCGATCCAAGTGGTAGAGAATCGAGAATCGAGTTTGGTGAGACACTGCCACCAAATCCCAGTCACGTGGCATTCCTGCACAGCCCCGACATGATCTTGAGTCCTTGAATTGAACGGCGACAAGATATACGGGGACAGGCAAATGTCAGATCTCAACAGAATCTCCAAAAACCGCGTAGGGTACTGCTGAAGTAAGCGCTTCGCTGTGATATTACGCTACTTCTCACCGGGCGTCTTCCTCTTTAGCTCTATCCCCGGAACCCTTCGCTGTACATCGATACCACCCAATTTCCTTCCCTAAAATCTCCAAGAGGATACTCCTTCAAAAGGTGAGGATGTTTCACTACAGCTATTTATAAGACTCACATCATTGTCATTTAGCCGACGTCGACTTCTATGCCCCAAGGAACGGATGAGGAGACACCCCTTCTGAGGGATCAATCTCAAAATACCCAACAAAATGGATTAAAAAAGCGTAGAACTCCCCTTCCGTGGCGTCAATTCTCCATATTATTGTTGGTTCAAGTCTCAGAACCAATAACGTCGCAGGTCATAGCACCATTCCTCCCTCAGGTGCGTATCCGAGACTGTCCGTTATGATGCAGTTCACCGTTTTCTCCTTGTTAGCTGATCAGGGACATTGGAATCACGAATGGCAACGACTCTCGTGTTGGATACTATGTCGGACTCGTGGTTCGTACTCTCGTGTTCTACCACATTCCTGCCTTGAGATTAGGATCACTAGCATTCTCTGTTCTTTCTGACAGAGGCGTGCACAATATTTCATTGGAGCCGTATGTCGGACCAAGTCGGTCGCAAACCTGTACTCATGATGGGTCTTTTTGGGCTATCGGCATCAATGTGGTGTTTCGGGTTATCCAAAACGTTTGGGACTATTGTCATCAGGTGCGAATGAGTTTGTCCATCATGCCCCATTCGACTGACGAGGTACTCCAAGCCGTATTCTTAATGGCGCTTTAAATGGGAATGTTGGCGTGATGAAGAGCATGATAGTTGAGATCACAGATGAAACGAACATTGCCCAGGCGTGGGGTGTGTTACCGGTCACTTGGTCCTTTGGCACAACGGCGGGGTCTGTTTTTCATTATCTACTGCGAGCCAAGTAGTCGTGCTGAGTTGACTCCAGGCCGCTGATCGGAGGATCGCTAGCAAAGCCTGCAGAAAGATTTCCAGGGATTTTTGGTGATTCTGCATTCTTCAAGGAATACCCGTACTTTCTACCGTGTTCGGTCTCGGCGACCGTTACTGCACTTTCATGGCTCATAGTCCTGATATGTATGACGGAGGTGCGTCGGATGATTCGAGTCAGTACGAACGGTGCTTACCGTTTCCGTCTAGACCGCGAACCCCAAAGCGACAGTGAGGCAATACCTTTTCGGTAAAAGGACGAAGAAAGACGTGCTAGGAGTTGATTCGATGATACCTAGTGACAGTCCAACGGCTGCGGAAGAAACTGACAAACAACCTTCCTTTCGATCTCTTCTTGTTCGTCCGGTGATAATTTCAACTGCGAGCTATGCCACGTTCGCCCTTATTGAGATAGCCTTTCGTGCGGTTGTCCCGGTCTTCTACGCGATACCCATTGAAATGGGTGGCCTCGGTCTTGACCCACCTACAATAGGGATCATCCTGGCACTTCTCGGAATATCAGGCGGCGTCCTTCAACTGGTATTTTTCACTCGCATGTTCGAGTGGCTCGGCGCAAAACCCACCTTCTTTGTGTCTGTTTCTTTATGCCTTCCCATGATAGCGCTCTTCCCGGTGACGAATAGTGTGGCACGGATCTATGGTCTTGGCTATTTCGTCTGGTGTCTTGTAGGGCTCCAACTGACCCTGTTTAATTTTACGGTATTCACATTCGGTGCGCCACCCTGTCTGTGACACGATTGACGATCTCACGATCCACGCTCCGTCAGCGATCACGTTCATGTACATCGGGGCCGCGGCGCCAAGCAAGGCGTCTCTCGGTGCAACGAATGGTCTCGCACAGACGGTTGTCTCCGTCATGCGTGGCATTGGTCCCGCGATCGTCAACTCTGCCTTTTCATTCAGCATCGAGGAGCATTTCATGGGAGGGTACTTTGTGTATTGGGTGATGGTGGCTATGGTCGGTTTAACGCTCTGGGTTGGTTCTCTCCTACCGAGAAATGTGCATCAAAAATAGAGTGCTCGATCAGTCGTGTACTATGATTTCGAGGTGAATATCAAAGCGGGGCAATGTGACTTTTTGCGGATGAGATGAACGAGACAGCAACCACCGAATTGGGCCAAGCTAGGCTGGCCTCTACTTCACAGGATGGATTGGTCACAGGTCTACTTGTGAGGAAGACAAGGAAGACGACAGGAAACAACTTGCAGATGACCACGAGCTATAGCATCATCCGAAACATAAAATCATTGATACCATTTGAACTCGACGCAAAGACATAAACAAGTTGATGGTACCCAAAACCTGTGGCCCAATATCGTATAAATCGTATCCTACATAAACCCTGTCAGCACTAGTCTAGACTTTTACTCGTCAATGATGTTGAGCACGGACATGAGGGCCACCTTGGGCTTGACGACGATCAACGCGGATGCCTTTTCGCTGTCCCCCCCACCAGCTCCCACCTTTATTCGCTGCGCCAAGCCCAGGTCTGTCGCGCACAGCACGTCTTCCTGATGCCCCTCTGTCCCTTGGACCCTCTCGCCACTGTCATACGAGTCCTCCATCTGCCTGTCATCAAATGGGGTATCAGGCAAGATCACCAACACTTCAAAGTCCTCTGAGACTACACCCACGCCGATCATCTTGTTCACCTGTCCAGCAAGCGAAACGAAATGATGAACCTTGTCCGCAAATTTCGTCCATAACACAGACGTGGTGTCAGTTTTGGATGCGGTGCAGCCCGCCAATAAAAGGATATCAGAGAAGCCAGAGATGATAGTCGAATCAAACGTTTGAGCGAGTTCGGGATCGCTCACGCAAGCGGGGAGGGTATATGCGCGCGTGAGCGCGCGCCAATTCCCAGAGATGGCCTGGCCCTCTGTTTAAGGGGGTACGTGAGCTCGTCAGCATGGTCCTGCAATGTGTCACAATGGACGCTACCTGTCTCCCGCATTCTCTGGTATATTGCGTCGATGTAGAGGTTGTGTGACTGCTCCTCTTGTCCCATGCTCCACGGCGATGCAACCCAGTACAATGAATATACCAGATGGGCTCGAAGGGCCATTTCGACCAGGATAGGATTGTTTTTGTGGTCTTTGGCCCATAGCAGTTGCGTGAGCTTTACACCCAAGTTCTTGGCTTGTTCAACGAGCTCTGCCTTTGGCTGAAGTTCTGCACGCGGCGTCTCAAATGTAAAATGCTCCAAGGCCCACTCGACCATGTACGTGGTGCTTTGTTGTACCTCCTCGTTGAGGTTCCGCAGCATGTTGACGACTTCTGCGCCAGAGAACACGTCTGCGGTCGTGAAGAATTTTTGTATGCCCTGCAGTTCTGACGTGCGCTGCTCCAGGGTGGCCTTTAATGAATGATACTTGTTACTGAGCGACTTGTGCTCGCTCTTTTGCGTGTCGTACTTTCTTCTGAGCGTAGCATAATCCTCTTCCAATTTCTGCTTCAGCTCGAGTACAGACTGGTACTCGTGACGTATGGCGTTGAGCCTCGTTTCTTGCTCTTCATATTGTAAGCTCAGCGCCGCATGTGCCTCGTCGACCTGTTTCTTTTTCTCCAGCGCGACGGAGAGCTTCTTGGTTCGTTCCTCCATGCGGTGTTTGAGAGCCGCATATGCCTCTGATGTTCTCTTCTTTTCCTCGTGTACCACTCTGCGATCGTGCTGGAGAGCAATGAGTTCTCTCGACTGGTCTTCGTAGAGCTGTTCATAACTTGGTGACGTTGGCGCGGTCGATTCGGGCTCCCTGGTGTATGCGACCGGAGGGCGGGTGATAACGTGGTTTTCTCTGAGCGATGAATGACGTGACACATGCGTGATGTCTCGTGGGTCGTCAGGACGGCCCCCGTCATACCGGCGTTGGTCCTCGCTTCTAAGCGATCTGGTCTGTATGGATGTAGAGTAAGCACATCCCATTCGTCTCATACGACTTGTGTCCTTGCCTCGTCTCTTGTTTTCGGTTCTTCGCCCTCCCTTGAACGGATGGAGACCCGATCCTTGGTGGGGGCTGTGGTCCATTTCTCCCGCTTTTCGCTGTCGTTCTGCGCTATATCCATTGCATCGCGAGGAAGCTTGGGATCAGACATGGCGTGACTTGGGACGGTCTCGTTTCGGGTAGGGTAGGTACCTCGTACAGACGGAAGCGAGTCTGGGACTGCAATGGCAGAAGACGCTGTCGTCTTGTCGTACGCACCAACATTAGAGCGTCCCCTGTCGAGTCTGAAACAGACATCGTACCTCTCGCGAAGGACGAGGCGCGGTGTCCTGACGGTGATGGTCGGTGTGAGAGCGCAAACGAGCAGACATGGATGCTATTGGCTCGACGATGCGCCTAATGAGCTTGCACATGCGAACGCAACATGCAGAATTTGCCAGGAAAGAGCGAAAAGTCCCGGTCCTGTGTGGATGGGCGGTGGGCCAACGGTAAGAAGAACGGAGGACTGTGTTTGACAGTGCATCCGCCTGCAGGCCGTCGAAGCACAGAAGAGGTTATCGTTGGACTGATAAGGCTGCATCATGGCGACCTCGAGTGCACTAAAAATGTAGTATTCGGGTTAGTGTGGGACTACACAAGGACGGGAATGAACCCTCCGCAGAACACTTGATCTATGGCCCCACTTGCTGTGTATATAAGGTCCCAGCCTCGCGGATCGAAACCCCCATTCTCATCGCGAACAAGCCATCATGCCACTCCAGCGACAGCCATACACTGGGCTGGCCCGTCGGCTCGTTCTCGCGTTTGACGTCGGGACGACCTTCAGCGGTATCTCGTATTGCATCCTCCAGCCAGGAGAGGTGCCTCAACCTCAAAGCGTCATGAAGTATCTCTATTTCTCTGCCGTCTCGTCTTGTGTTGACGTGGTACCAGATTCCCGAAGCAAGGACAAGTCGGGGATTTCAAGGTCCCGTCTATCATGTATTATGATTCCAAAGGAAATATCAAGGCGGCGGGGTACGAGACCCTCACAGATGAAACGATCGACACCGCGATCACAGAAGGATGGGTCAAGCTAGAGTGGTCAGTCGTCGACGATCATTGATCGAAACGGTTCTATGGACATCCTCCTAGGTGGAAGCTACACCTCCGACCGAGACATCTCTCGTCTTCACACATAAAGAACGACGACATCCCACCGCTCCCAAAGGGCAAATCCGTCGTCGACGTTCTCAGCGATGTCATCAAGTACCTCTTCCAGTGTGCCGAAACCTATATCCAGGAATCTTACCCGAGATATATATGGTTGTCTGTCAAGGACGACATCCAATTCATCTTCACGCATCCAAACGGTTGGGAGGGTGCACAACAACAAAAGATTCGACGTGCGATTGAGATGGCCGGACTCGTTCCGAGTACTCTCGAGGGACGTGATCGGGTCCGTTTCTTGACTGAGGGTGAAGCTGGTCTTCACTTTTGCATCTGGGATTTGTTTACGTCTGGTGTTCCGGACGAGGAGAAGCATCCTCAAGGGCAAGGTGTCGTCGTCATCGATGCTGGGGGAGGAACTCTTGACCTGAGCATGTATTCGATGAAGTTTGAGCCGACGTCGTTTGAGGAGATAGCACCTGCGGAGTGTGAGTGTACATTCGCGACGTTGCTTGCTCTTACCTCTTTTCCACTGCAGGCCGTCTGCAAGGCTCGGTGTTCGTCACACGCAGAGCCAAGGGTCTGTTGCAAAGTTGATGTCGTTCTCTTGTCTCACTTGCGCGATCATGCTGATAGGTCTGAAATCAAGGAAAGCTACAGGGCTCGCGTTATTCTAGTGCAGAAATGATAGATGACATCACCAACACGTTTGACCAGACAACGAAACTTCACATCTGTAATGCGGACCAGCCCGCATACATCAAGGTAGGAAGTTTGCGGGAGAATGACCAGAGCCATGGCATCAGGGCAGGGAAATTGAGAATTTCGGGGTAAGATGCGCTTATTCTTGACGTCAACAGGAATGATCGATGACATGGACTACTTCCAGGCCAGAAGTTACAGGGCTTTTCGACGACTCCATCGACGCTGTGATCGATGCGTTCGAACAACAGCGTAATTATGTGACCATGCCTATCACGGTATGTAGTCCTTCCATATTGGACCGTATAAACACATAATGTGTCTCCGTGACCACAGATGGCATTCCTCATCGGTGGGTTTGGGGCAAACGATTGGTTCTGGTCACAGCTGGAGTTGTATTTCAAGTCACAGGGTATCGAGCTTTGTCGTCCGAACAGGGTGTACGTGCACATCATTTCTCAGAATGTGTTTCATTATTGGGATGTGTTTGTAGTCACAAAGCGGTCCCCGACGGTGCCCTTTCGTTCCTTGTCGATCATCTGGTGAAGTTGCGGGTAGCACGCGCCACGTACGGCACCAGGTACTCAGCCCGTGTCGATGAGGAGAATCCCGAGCATATTACCAGGCAAGAAACATGGCGTGTAAGCGCAGCCGGAATTTGTGTTGTCCCGAATGCATTTCAAGGCATTCTTCGCAAGGTTGCTTTGGCTGTTTACGTCGCATTTATTCTGTGCCAACATGAACGCGTTTTTGCAGGGTGTCCAAGCCAGTGAACAGAGGGAGTTCCGTTGTCTGTTTTCGCTCCTTGGAACGACACCGTCTGAATTTGGTATTGGAACGTTGGGTATCTGGTGCTACCGAGGTACATTCCCAGATCCGCAATGGCTTGATCGCGACAAGGGTAAGCTTCTCATCGGGTGTGGTCGTGTTCTGAAACGACTATCTCAGGCTCGTTTTCGGAGCTCTGCACCATTCGTTTTGATTTACAGGAGGTAGCAAAGACTCTGAGGCCAGAGAGAAAGGTAGCAGGTGAAGGATTTTATTATGCTGTCAACCTGGATGTGATCATCTCGTTTGGGAGCACCGAGTTCAGCGCACAAGTGGCTTGGAGAGTTGACGTGAGTGGTTAGACGCCAAGTTTTGTGGGCATTTTCCGATGTCGTTCGATTTTACTAGGGGGTCGAAATGAGGTGAGTTGTGCACCAGTACTAATGTTTTGGTAGGATTTAATTTATGGTATAGGGGTCCGGCAACGATGATTTATGACGAGGACTAAGGCTCGTCGCGTTCAATGTACTCTAATCCCATTCGTCCAGTCATTTGTGCTCGCTAACACTATGGGACATGCACAGGCCGTGTAACTAAGCTGGATTTATGATCAACCGTGTACGTCTTGGTTATCACTTTACCTTCCACATATAAACGCTCAGGGTTTCTAGGTACTAACATGCAGGGAAGGGGTACATTGAGGCAACGCTGGGTAAACGAGTCATCAATTTCCTACTGGGCAGTAGCATGTACTTGTAGTCGAATCAAGTTGTGGATTCAATTGGTTATACTCGTGGAACTTCAATTGATCGTCGTCTCCAGCTAGTCTGGGATTGATTGAGAGCTCGGGACATGGTCCCTTACCTCGTCCCCCGTGCCAATAATTTCAAGTAGCCATCATTGAAGCTTCAAGACGGGAATGAGCCACTGGCACATTGGCATCTCCTTGCAGGACACGCCGCAGGTTGCCTTCAACCCTTGTTCCTTCCGGTACGTGGCAGTTTACCTCATGGCCTGGTTCTCAACTTCTGGCCTGTTCTGGACATAATCTCAGGGCGTTTATCTTCATGGCCCCACAGGTGTATATAAACTGCGTTTCAGCCTCGCGGATCGAAACTCCCATTCTCATCGCGAACAAGCTATCATGCCACTCCAGCGACAGCCATACACTGGGCTGGCCCGTCGGCTCGTTCTCGCGTTTGACGTCGGGACGACCTTCAGCGGTATCTCGTATTGCATCCTCCAGCCAGGAGAGGTGCCTCAACCTCAAAGCGTCATGAAGTATCTCTATTTCTCTGCCGTCTCGTCTTGTGTTGACGTGGTACCAGATTCCCGAAGCAAGGACAAGTCGGGGATTTCAAGGTCCCGTCTATCATGTATTATGATTCCAAAGGAAATATCAAGGCGGCGGGGTACGAGACCCTCGCAGATGAAACGATCGACGCCGCGATCACGGAAGGATGGGTCAAGCTAGAGTGGTCAGTCGACGACGACCGTCTGTCGAGACATTTCCAGCCTCACGTGTTATTCTAGGTGGAAACTACACCTCCGACCGAAACACCTCTCGTCTTCACACATAAAGAACGACGACATCCCACCGCTCCCAAAGGGCAAATCCGTCGTCGACGTTCTCAGCGATTTCATCAAGTACCTCTTCCAGTGTGCCGAAACCTATATCCAGGAATCTTACCCGAGATATATATGGTTGTCTGTCAAGGACGACATCCAATTCATCTTTACCCATCCAAATGGCTGGGAGGGTGCACAGCAACAAAAGATTCGACGTGCGATTGAGATGGCCGGACTCGTTCCGAGTACTCTCGAGGGACGGGATCGCGTTCGTTTCTTGACTGAGGGTGAAGCTGGTCTTCACTTTTGCATCTGGGATTTGTTTACGTCTGGTGTTCCGGACGAGGAGAAGCATCCTCAAGGGCAAGGTGTCGTCGTCATCGATGCTGGGGGAGGAACTCTTGACCTGAGCATGTATTCGATGAAGTTTGAGCCGACGTCGTTTGAGGAGATAGCACCTGCGGAGTGTGAGTGTACATTCGCGACGTTGCTTGCTCTTACCTCTTTTCCATTGCAGGCCGTCTGCAAGGCTCGGTGTTTGTCACGCGCAGAGCCAAGGAGCTGTTGAAAAGTTGGTGTTCTTATTGTCGCACGTGTGTGGTCGTGCTGACAGGATCAAAACGCAGAAAAGCTGCAGGGCTCGCGTTATTCTAGCACGGAAATGATAGATGACATCACCAACACGTTTGACCAGACAACGAAACTTCACATCTGTAATGCGGAACAGCCTGCGTACATCAAGGTGGGAAGTCTGCGGGAGAATGACCAGAGCCATGGCATCAAGGGCGGGAAATTGAGAATTTCGGGGTAGGATGCGCTTATTCTTTGGGAATAATCGATGACACGGGCGCCTCATTTCTACTTTCAGGCCAGAAGTCACTGGGCTCTTTGACGATTCAATCAGCGCTGTAATCAATGCATTCGAACAGCAACGTAGTTATGTTACGATGCCTATCACTGTGTGTACCCCTCTCCACGTTTGGTCTGACTTTATGCATCTGACTTGTCCATGCGCAGATGGCATTCCTCATTGGCGGATTTGGGGCGAATGACTGGTTCTGGTCACAACTCGAGTCGTACTTCAAGTCACAAGGTATCGAGTTATCCCGTCCAAACAGGGTGTATGTATCCATCCCTTCCCGGTATATTGGGTATCGCTAACGAACTATGCTTGCTATACATAGCCATAAAGCGGTCCCTGATGGTGCTCTTTCGTTCCTTGTCGATCATCTGGTGAAATCACGCGTCGCGCGTGCCACGTATGGCACAAAGTATTCAGCTTGTGCCGATGAGGAGAACCCTGAGCATGTTTCCAGGAGAGAGACGTGGTATACGAGCGCAGCCGGAATGTTTGTTGTCCCGAACGCATTTCAAGGAATCCTCCTCAAGGTTGGTTTCTGCTTGTTCATCGTGCGATAATCAATACCGACGTGAGTGCATTCTTTCAGGGTGTCCAGGCCAGCGAAACAAAGGAGTTTCGTTCCTCCCTTGCGTTCCGTGGAGCGACATTGTCCGACTTTGATAGCAAGACATTGGCTATCTGGTGCTATCGAGGCACGTTGCCAGTTCCAGACTGGATCGACAGTAACACAGGTAAGTTGGTCGTTGTTTTCGTAGTATCTTTTGAACCGATCACTTTAGATTCCTTTTCAACGCTTTGCACTGTCTCTTTTGATTTGAAGGAAGCGGCGAAAACGTTGGTGCCGAAGAGAAAGACAGTGGGTGAAGGATTTTACTATCTCGTTGATATAGATGTGATCATTTCGTTTGGGAGCACCGAGTTTAGTGCGCAAGTAGCTTGGAAAGTTGATGTGAGTTACTTGGAACCGTTTCCCTGCCTTGTCTGATATCGCTGCCTTAATAGGGGGTCGAGACAAGGTGCGCTCTGCCTCGCTGACGCCGTTTTGGACCATGCTTACCGATTATGTAGAGGTCCGGCAGTGATGATATATGATGAAAACTAGGGCCATCGTGTTCAATGTGTGGTCCCTGTCACGCCTGGTGCTGGTGTCCAGTCATTTGTCCCCGTCGATACGGGAATGCTTGTCTGGGCATTAGACGGGTCGTATGACCATACCAGCTTCATTTGCTTGTATCTAAACCTTGATCACCTTTCAGCTAACCTAGGAATCTTGGTGGTAACCTCCATGCAGAAAAGGACTTGAATACTGAACAACCGAGTTACCTGCTGTGCTGTAAACCATGTTTGAATCAACTATGGGCTGACTCCAGTATACCCCCCGTCGTTGCAATGTATTCCCTAACCGATTACAGGTCTCACCGGGATTGGCCTAGCCTCCCAAGGTATCTTTCATACTATATCACGATGTTGGTATCCTGGCCAGGTCCATGATCTACATTGACAGGAAGAGTACGCCAAATCGCGAATGGCCGAAAGCTGTGGCTAGTGCCTCCGAGCACATTGTCCACTGTACCCGATGCCATCGGTATACACTGGTTCTTGAATGCCCTGCCCATTCGTATCGCCTGTTGGTGCCGTCACAGACATGCCCTCCGATCCACCGCAGCCACTATTTCTAGACCTCCTTGTTGGATGAGGAGGGAAGCATAGGAGCGGACATCTCCCGGCTGATATTTTCGGCCTGTCAATGTTCTTTTAATCGATTGCGC
>JBBPTN010000426.1:0-17717 GCA_038094075.1 Xerocomus spinulosus
CACACACTCAGACACTACACAGCACACAATTCAGGTTAGTGAAACATTGCAACAGTTTTTGAGGTCACTGTATGTGGTGTCTCAACTCAGCAGACTGAACCATACTGGCTTGGTTAACTTCTGCTTCCCTCAGCTTCTTTGAATATTGACACCCATATCAGTGGATATAACATCAAGATCTTGGTAGAATTAATTTTAAACTTATACTAGAAGATAGAAAATTGCTTATCAGCTATGCTAAAGTAAGAGAATAAGAATAAAGAATAAAGAAGGAGTACACCTGCTGATAGCTTAACAATAAGTTTGAGCTCCCAAATTGCTAGCTAAGCCTTTCTTTGAAATTGAATGGCTCTATAAAATAGCTTTAAAAATAATGTATATTCTAAAAAGAAAAGAACTCACTTTTGTAATAATAAGGCATAAGAGCACAAAGTCCCCCAGCTATATTCTTTCTATCTGCATAAGGAAGGGTATGCACAAGTCTTTGAGGAAAGGGAATATTTGAGCAAAAATTGAAGAATAATACACTCTATATTCATTTTCTCCCCAAACTCCACTTCACTTTGAAATCTAGTAGCATACTCAGAGAAATAGTGCTTCAATACTAAACACACAAATTTTCTACCACCAATTAGAAAACCAGCCTAATTATATGAAAAAACTTATGAGAGTTGGTGAATCAAAGGAGAGTTAATAAACTCCCTACTAAGATTCTTACATATTCAGACAATACTGGTCTGAGAGGGTGAATATATAACATGATAAATACTATATTATGAAAATTTACTTTAGTATATTGCCTATGCCATCCAAATAAAAAGGGAATATGGTTCCCTCTTAGGTTGTAGGTGTATTAATCTCAAAGTTACTTTTTTTTTTCTGCAAAAGCTTAGTCAAAAGCTCACCCAGTTTAGGCACTGCTTTAAGGATATAGCTGGGTTGCCTTGAGTGCACAACCAACTGATGGCCATATTCATCAACCACAACAGGTGATCCATAACTTAATTTAATAGATACTATGTTAGTTTTTTCAAAAGAAAAATAAAAACACACTTTTTATATTTCAGGCTTTGAAATGTTTGGAGAACTTCCCAAACTTTTCCTGATCTAAGAAGACTCTTCATATTCTTGGTCTCCTCTAGCTTCCTTATAGTATTCCTATCCACCCAGTTGTGGTCATAGAGTAGTTTCCTGCATCCAGTGGCAGAGATACTGTAGTAATAATTTTGTCAGAGATAGAAAAAGAGAAAGAGCTTGATGACTTATTAGCTTAAACTGAGCTCTACTAGGCCAATAAACCAAGTGGGGTTGAAAAGAGGATAGGCTACTAATCAAGCAGCAAAAGACTATTGAGGGAACATAGACATTATGGTCTTGATTAGAACTTATGCTTATCAAAGTTTTACAAATGTGATCAGGTGATAGGAATAAGAAGAGAGATGGGCTAGGCTGAGTGGAGGCATAGCTATTGGTGTTGTAGGGCCTTGAATGAATAGTAATGGCTAATCAAGTAGAAAAAGTCTGTTCACTTTAGATAAGCTATTGGCCTGAATCAAACTTATAGTATATCTATATATAAAAGTGATTAGGTGGCTGAAATAAAAGAAAGAATACACTGAGCAACAAAACCATTGCAATGTTTGGTAGTTCTGTAATGTTTGCAATGTAGTATGTCATTGTGTGGGAATCTCGCTTGGCAGTAGAGAGGCGAAATATGGTAGACGCTCTTGGCTATCTATAGCATCTTAGATCATGTGATTTGACCCAGGGGTGGCGGAGATATGACCATTTTAAATCACTTATGTCATTGCAATAGTTTTGTTGCCGATCTACTAAACAATCAAATCAACATCTTTCATGCTGTTTTTACATAAGCAATGAGTCATGTGATGTATATTGAGTTCAACATTGTCCAAACAACCCATAACACCACTCTTTCTTCACTACCACCATCATGAAATCTTTCTCTGTTGATCAAACCAATCAAATCATCTCCCTCTTGGATTTGGGTCAATCCACTCATCAAATATCCCTTGCTACTGGTGTCAACAACTCCACAGTCAGCAGAATATGCTCCAAACTTCGTTCCACCCTCCCAAAATCTTCTGGTGGTCATCTCTCCATTGTTACTCCCACTGATATGTGTCATGCCATTTGGCTTATTGGAACTGGAAAGGCTGAAAATGCTGTTCAGGTTATTAAAACTCTTCAGGATGTCAAGAACCAGCCCATCTCATCCCAGACTATCTGTCGCCACCTTAGAAAAGCAGGAATGAAGGCTGTAGTGAAGAAGAAATGCCCTCTACTCAAACCATGCCATAAGAGAGAGTGGATGGACTTTGCTCTGAGCCACTAGCATTGGACTGTGGAGGACTGGAAGCAAGTTATATGGTCAGATGAGACCAAGATCAATTGCCTTGGCTCAGATGGCAAGAAATGGGCTTGGAAAAAGGCAGGAGAGGGCCTAAGTGACAGGCTTATACAAGGAACAGTTAAGTTTGGAGGGGGAAGTTTGATGATGTGGGGCTGTATGACCTGGAAGGGGGTTGGGATGGCTTGCAAGATTGATGGTAAGATGGATGCTAACCTCTATGTGCAGATTATGGAGGAGGAGCTGCAACAAACTCTGGAGTATTTTGACAAAACCCCAGATGACATTGTTTTTTAGTAGGACAATGACCCAAAGCACACTAGCAAAGTGGCCAAGCAATGGTTCATTGACTATGGATACCAGGTTATGATATGGCCTGCTCAATCTCCAGACCTCAACCCTATTGAGCATGTCTGGTTTTTGCTGAAAAGAAGGTTAGCAGAGTAGCCAGAGCCATCAAAGGGGATAACTGAACTTTGAGAGAGAGTGCAAGTGGAGTGGGAGAAGATAGGGGTGGAAGAGTGTCAGAAATTGATTGAGAGTATGCCTAGGAGGATTTAGGAGGTCATCAAGGCCAAAGGAGGATACACTTCCTACTAGATACCAATATCTCTAATACCAGCAACAAAACTGTTGCAATGACATGAGTGAATTAAAATGGTCATATCTCCGCCACCCCTGGGTCAAATCACATGATCTAAGATGCTATAGATAGCCAAGAGCGTCTACCATATTTCGCCTCTCTACTGCCAAGCGAGATTCCCACACAATGACATACTACATTGCAAACATTACAGAACTACCAAACATTGCAACGGTTTTGTTGCTCAGTGTAACTAACAAGACTAATACCTAAGTGCTTGATCTGGTCCACAAGGCAGGTCATATCTGTGAGTTTTGAGGGGAGGATATGCACTGAGAAGTGTTACACTAGGCCCGGATAGGGACTAATGTAGAGCTTGGGAGAGTGAAGCATAAAGAAGTTCTGAGTTCTAGATCTTAATCATTGTTTGGGACGACGAGCCTATGACGACAGCAACAAGCTGGCGAGTTCAAAGGTTCACAAGAAAGCTCCAAGTCGATGCAATGAGGAGGGCCAGGATTCGAATGAAGCTAGAGTGAGAACCAAGCAACAAACGCAAAGGTTCACAAGAGATGGATTCACACTATCGTAGAGATAAGACGGAAGTCCAAGCAGATCAAGCTTAGGACCCCTTCTGTATTGTACTGCGCTACTTATACGAATTATTGAGATATGGGAAAATAGAACGTAAAGGGAAATGAAACTATTGTACAATACGAAGGAATAATATGATTGGGTGATGGCTTACCCGACAGAAAGTGGAAGAAGGCCATGGAAAGAAGGGTCTGTGTTGGAACGGACTTTGACTAAGGCGGAAGGTGTAATTGTCCGTGTTGAAACGGACTGAAATGTAAGCGAAATTGTCAGTATTAGGACGGTGGATACGTCCAATAAAGGAAAAAGAACAAAGTGACGAAGAAGTGAGCAAGAAATCGTAACAAGAAGCACTGCAGCATGCAGAGCAACTGGTATGTAATGTTGCTATCTTGACATTCAGCTCACTACTACATGGTTCATGCAGTACAAACAACACTACTTGGAACTCAATAGCATGGGCAGGCTCAAAAAAATCAAGAAGCCAGCAAAAACAACCATGGCATATGGAAAGCTATGTAGGTGACCTACTGAATCTATCAGATTTAGATGACAATGAACCTACTAGTAACCTGCTCTCAGCTCAAGTCAGCAAAGATCTACATCAACCTTGGCTGGGGGGGTTCAACCAATACATCAAGTCAAATGACCAACTGAGCTTGATGGTCCCCACAATCATCAAATGGTGGAGACATAACATGCTGCGTTATCCAGTATGGTCATCCCTTGCACAGGATTACTTATTGGTCATGGCAACCTTAGTCTTCAGCAAGTGGGCTTTCTTGTCTGCTGGGATTACCATCAGCAAGCAATGCAACTGCCTCAAGAGTGATGTAGTCAGGGCATTACAATGTCTCAAGTCATTGTTATGCCATGACTCACTCTTCTGCTATCTCAACAACCCATCCATTCTATCAGAAGTGCTGATTAAGGGTCACACATTGGGTTCTCAAGGTGAGGGCATGAAAGAGGATGCAATCGAGCTAGACTCAACAGAGATACAGTGGCTCAAAAAAGTGTCCCAATGTTGGGTCATTTTGAACAAATGGATCAATTGCCAGAGATATAAGACAAACAAGACCAAATACTTGCAGGATGAAAGATAGTGATTACTCTTGGCATTCTATTGCTGCTTAGATCATGTGATTAGGTTACCATGGTACTGAGATATAGCAATTTTAAAATGACATGTCATTGGGACACTTATTTGAGCATCATGCTATCATCTATAATTTAGTGACTAACATGAGAATTTTATAGTTTCTAATGGCCACTGTGCCTTGGACCTAATTACTCATGCAAATTACATAATTCTGAGATATATATCTCTCCCAGCTATTCAAATATCATTAAGAAATCCATTTTGATCTTTATTAACATTAATATTCTCTATACCTTCAAATCTGGCTTTTCTGTTCTTTAGATCTTATCCAAAAATGACATAGAAAAGTCTACTATAGCTAGAACCATCAATGGATGCCTCTGGAAGAAGGGAAATATCCTATCAGAGTGTCCTTCTAAACTTTTCCCTACTAAGGGACAGTAATTTGTCTCCAGTATTACCATGGTGAGGAAGTAAATTCTATTCTTGCTTTTTATCTCATCAGTGCTGCCATCAACCCTCCTATCCATCCCCAGACTTTTCAAAATGGGCTCTAGTCAGCTTTCTTAATACTGTAGTTAAAAATTATACCCCCTCTTATTTGTTGTTACACTAGGCCCGGGTAGGGACTAACGTAGAGCTTGGAAGAATCGAAGTGTAAGAAGGTTCTGGGTTCTGGGTCTTGAACGTCGTTCAGAACGACAAGCCTATAATGCCAATGACAAACTGGCAAGTCTGAAGGTTCAAGTGAAGCTAGAACGAGAACTGAGCAACAAACACAAAGGTTCATCAAAGATGGATTCACGCTATCATAGTGACAAAGCGGAAGTCCAAGCAGATCAAGCTTAGAACTCCTTCTGTATCGTACTGTGCTACTTATACGAATTATCGAGGTATGGGAAAATAGAACGTAAAGGGAAAGGAAACTATCGTATGATACGAAGGAATAATATGATTGAGTAATGGCTTACCCAATAGAAAGTGAAAGAAGACCATGGAAGGAAGAGTCCGTGTTGGGACGGACTTTAACTAAGACAGAAAGTGTAAACGTCCGTGTTGGAACGGACTGAAACGTAAATGGAATTATCAGTATTAGGACAGTGGATACGTCCAGTAAAGGAAAAAGAATGAAGCGGTAAAGAGACAAGCAAGAAATCGTAACATTTGTCAAATATTAAGAATAGAGGCTAGCCTTGGTAATAAAGTGTTGAAACTGCACTACAGAAGCAAGACTAGCATTATTTGGTCATATGAGGTGAAGACGAATAAGATCAGTCAAGTGGAGGCAAATAAGTGTGAAAAGTGGTAGATGAGACTAGAGAAATCTAAGAAAGAGTGGAATTTAGAGATGGTTCTTTGAGTGTTTAGGGATGTTTGAACTAGGAGAGTGTGGAGGCACTTGTATAGGTGGAGTGTGAAGGAAATGCTGAAAAGTATGTCTTCAATTTGAGCATGGATCTGCTTTCTAGCAAAGAGAATTATAGAAATTCAGAGGAGACTATTATTTTTTGACAGAAATAGAACTCAAAAACTTCTTCAAATGAGCTTGAATTGGCTTATATATCATTCACTCAATATTCTAGACCATCCAAGAAAATTTCAAGACTCAAAATCTAACAAATTTTCATTTAGAAGCTTAATAGCTATTTAATATTGTTAAAAGGAATATGGGAACCTTGTGAGGGGATTGTGGCTCAGAAGTAACATACACTGATAGAATGCATGCTTAGAAGACTAGAGGAAGTGATTAAGATCAAAGAAGAACACAATAAACACTCAAAGTCCAGAAATTAAATGATGCTCAAATAAGTGTCCCAATGACATGTCATTTTAAAATTGTTATATCTCAGTACCATGGTAACCTAATCACATGATCTAAGCAGCAATAGAATGCCAAGAGTAATCACTATCTTTCATCCTGCAAGTATTTGGTCTTGTTTGTCTTATATCTCTGGCAATTGATCCATTTGTTCAAAATGACCCAACATTGGGACACTTTTTTAAGCCACTGTAGATGGCAATGAGAGTACAGAGGAGTTGCTAGAGGTCTCACTCATGTCTTTTGATTAGTAATATTGAAGATAATATGCAACATTATACTGGGCCATGGCTTGGGCTAAGCTGGGCCCTCAGCCAGGCCAGGCCACCAATCTCAGCTCTGGCTTGAGAGTGGTAGGCCTGCAAGACTAAAAAGCCAAGCCAGTACAACACTACTGGGTGTTACAATTTCTTATCTCTTTCACGATATCCTCTTGTTTTCCTACAAGTTATCTTGCACTATGGGACCTCTCCTCATTTCCTATTGTTTTCATCATGTCTTACTCTTCCTTGGACCTTTCTTCTCTTGCTATATTGTAGATTAGTTTCTCTCTTTTCCCTGAACAGTGCACTCTGCAGTACCTTCTGCTTATAGGTACTTAGTCATGATTCTTTCCCCTTCCATAATGTTCTCTGCTGTGCAGTTACATTATAAATACCTCACTGGCATGTAAAGTACTCTTCATACTTGATCTGAACTTTTCTATGCATCTCTTATGTCCATAAGTCCTTGTTCTTGTCTTCTGAGTTTATCTTAGAATCTAAGTCTCTGTCACCTTTGTCTCTGTCTTGACCTCCTAGCTCAGCAGGTTCTGTTGACCTCTTCATGAGAGTCCAACTTCTGAGAGGTTGTTGAACGACACAAGTGTGTGTTCACTGTGACACTGGGTTGTGGGAAGTGTAAATGCAAGGCCAACATGCTTTACTCCCACAGCTTCTGGTTGAGTCATAACAATTGATTAGATTAATAGGAGTCATGAAGGCACAGATCTACAGTCACAGGTAACTAGTAAGAGCACCATCTAGCACCATTTGGTGTCTACAAATTTATTTTGACATTCCCTCTTGTAATGTGTTACAACACACATTTTTCATCTTGACAGGCAGCTGTGTGATGTGTGACTAACAAATTCATCAAAATGGTATAGTAGAGCTGGATGCCACAAGTGTGGTGATTACTCTCTAATACTTGACACTGCATGCTCAGGGCCCACCTCTACTAGGGGAGCCCAAGTCCTTTACTTCTTTTACAGTATGGTGCCAGATAATGGCCAAGTTATGACTTTTCATATGTCAGTTTGCCTTGGCCTAATTATAGGAAACTCAGCAAGGTACTATATACAATGTGCAAATATATTTGGGGGTTAGTAATTTCCACTTTCACATTGCATACATTACCCCCACACCCCAAGTCATATCTAACCCCAATGCCAGTCTAGATTCAAGTCCACTGATCCTCACAGAGTTGGGTGTACAGTGATCCATCATACTATGCTACACAAGCAAAAACCATACAGACAAACATGATAAATAGAGCAAGATTCAGGCAATCAAAACGAGATGATAAATAATCAACGAAACCCAATTTTTAGATCCTAGTCTCCGTGTCCATGCAGCAAGCGATATCGAGCGAAGGAAAACCCTAGATACTGGATCAGCACTTTAGCCCTCATCTCCGATCCGGTCCGCATTGGTTCGTGTCTGTGCCTGTAGCTCCAATTGGAGCATTTCCATCTCAGCACGGAGTTGTGCAAATGCTTCCTCTTTCTGAGCCAGATGTGTCCGTGCGGCATCTAACGCTGCTCGTACCCTTTCAATATCCTGCGAGCCGGGGCTGTGGGGCAGAGTCGATGGTGTGCCGGGTGCACCGACAGGCGAAGATGCGTGGTTGGGAGAGAACGAAAATGATACGAGATCTGCTTCTGTGATCGTGTCGCGACATGCAGGTGTGGGGAATTGAGTTGGCAGAAGAGGCGATGCGAGCTCCATGCTCTCAATAGCATCCTCCATAGGCTTTGGGCTGAAGATGTGGTACAAGTCCTACGCGGAATTAAAGCATTATATTGATACGAATGCTCATGGAGACTTACAGGAGCGGGGTGCAGAGCAGTTGCACCGGATGGAGAAGCTCGAAACTGAGCAATTTCTCGCAAGAGGGCCATCTCTCGGTTGCGTGCAAAGGTACGTGCGTGCTGAAGCTGTTCTCGGAGGTCGTCAACCTCGGCTCGAAGGCTATGTATACCGTCATCAAAACACGTTCTCAAAAATGGGATAACCTTCTCACCGGACACATTCCGTTTCGACTCGCAAGACATCCTGGAACGCGTCCACACTCACACTTTCCGTAACCTAAACGATCTTCAATTTCTCGGTCAAGAGAGTAGAGAGTAAAACACACCCTTCGTTGCCTTGCGGCGGTTTCAATTAGGGTCGTGCGTTCGGATACAAGAGCATCCATATGAGTTGACATGGCGTGTATCTGATTGTCGAGTTGGACTATTGACACCATCGTGGAGGGCGATGCAATTCCCGATGTTGATGCTACTCCATCGTCACCCAACGGGCGCGGTGGAGCATTCGAACCAGCGGAAGCACTTCTGGTTCGAGAGCTGGATGTAGGCATGACCTTGGCACCATTCCGTGTAGTCGGAGGCTGAGGCTCCTCGCGAGAACCACTTGCAGTCGATGTCGCCATCCTGGCTTGCTCCAACTGTACACGTCCGACTTAGCCGAATGATTTGACATCACGGTGAGATGCCTACCTTTTCTGTAATACGACGAATCTCGATTTCTAGAGATCTATTGCGTGCGTTGTTACTCTCCAGGAAACGAAGACACTCCTCGTCTGATAACGGCTTTGGCTCCGAAAGCGTTTTGCTAGAATTCCGCTTCTTGGCGTCGTGAGTGGAGACGTCCAAAGGTTCCAGACGATGTTCTTGATCTCCGAGTGAGGTGACACGGTTTTCCAACTCAGCCTCGCGCACTGCAACCTTGGCTTCGAGTTCCTCGATGCGCAGATTCGCCTCCTCCACACTTTTACTGTGCCTCTGCCGTTCAAAGTCAAGTTCCATCCTGAGTCTGGCGATGATGGAGGTGGCGTATGCCAGCAAGTCGCTGTTATGGTTTTCTTTTGTCGCCCCGTCGTCAATGGCACTTGTCGCAACTTGCTCTGCGAACTCGACATTGAGATTGCCTTGCTGGAAGGCGTTGGATGGGTGTAAAGAGGCGAAAAGACGACACACCTGCATGTTTAGTGATGTACATCCGACTGCATGGCCATGAGCTCCACTCGTTCGAGATTTGAACTGACAAACCAAGAAGACAGTAGACAGATGGCGGTGGGAGCAGGAAAAAAAACACCACGTAGGCAGCACCGCAGAAGAAAGCGTCTAGAAGCAGTCTCTGGGAGGCAAAAGTGTTGGCGACGTACCCTTTTCGATTAAATCCTCGACGACATCCTTCAACTCATCCTTTTCCACCTCCAGATTCTGTGCGACGGTACGCAAACGAGTCACTTCGTGAACCAGCTTTATTCGTGCTTGTTCCTCTGCTGACATTTCCAGTGCATGTTGAGAACGCAACGCATCCAATACGTCGATCGTCTTGAGTAAACGGGTGTGTGCTGTCGACGCACGGGCACCGTATGCCTCTAGGCGCGCCTCGAGGGCAGCTATCTAGACAGACAAAACGTAATGAGCGAATGAGGCTTTCCAAGAATGTGTACAACGCACCTGGTCGTCCTTTTCTCGAAGGAGTGCCTCGACATCGTCGTGAGCCAGTCTTTGTTCTCTCGCGTGACTTGGTCCCATTTATTACTCCAATGCGTGTGCTGTCGTGTACAGAAATCGTGCATGCAGAACGCGGGCCACAGCGTCGACGACGGTCTTGAACATACGTAGAAGGAAATTTGGGCGCGCAAGCCGTTTCAAGTGGACGCCTTGGCTTGAACGTTGTTCTCACCATCCACCATCCATCATGGCTTCCGAAGCCATGATCGTAGAATGGGATACTTGCTTTCTCAATCCACAGCGGACGACCAAAGACGTTCGCCGGGCGCTGATCATCCTCAACCAACCCTTTTCTCTGCCTTTGCTCGAGACAGTCTGGAAAGCTTGTTCTTGGCGATGTTGCGCTGATGGCGGCGCCAACCGCCTATACGATCTCCTGGGGCTCGCAGTGGATGGAGAACGGCTGCGAGATCTGTGCGTTCTCAGTGGTCATCTACCCTCATCGCTGAATGGGTGACTAGATACACGCCTGATCTGATCAAGGGCGATCTGGATTCTCTACGGGACGACGTTCGAGAGTATTACTCCACCAAGGCCTGTTTTTCAAGTCGTTTCTACTGGCTGGACGATCTTACGGCCACTTAGGGCGTACCTGTCCATCAAGACTTTGATCAAGACACCACCGATCTCATCAAGTGCATCGAAACATTGGAAGGGATCGAACGCGCGCAAGGCCACAAGGTCAGATGGATTCGTCCAACGAGATCACGCGTCGATCCGAACATCTAGGTTCAGTACGAGATCCTCGTCCTCGGCGGATTTTCTGGCAGACTAGACCAGACCATACACGTCCTCTCACACATTCATAAAATCAGGCGAACAAGGCCAAGAGTCTATGTCGTGACAGACGACAACATTGGCTGGGTTCTCGACGAGGTGGGTCTAAGCATTCGATAACGGACCTACCACTTTGAATGCGTGCCAAGGGACATCACCGGATATCCATTGACCACGATGTGTTGGGCCCAACCTGTGGTCTCTTGCCTGTCGGTATCGACTCTACCATATTGTCTACCTCCGGACTCCGATGGAATTTGGGTACATCAAATCTCTTTGCCTTTATGTGTTTTCCTGACCACTCTCTCAAAAGACGAGACGGAATCCTCCTTTGACGGTTTGGTATCTACGTCGAATCACCTCGTCCCTGCGGAACAGGTGGTGACAATTAAAACCTCCCGGCCGATCTGGTGGTGTGCAGAACTGCGTAGTAAAATATAACGTATGCAGCCATCTTGATCACCATTCCCCAAAAACTATCACGTCTAATGGTGCATATAGCGGCTGTAGAATTTGTAAATGGACACAAATATATGCACCCCCGCCACTATCCAACATTCCCCCCCGCGAGCCCAACAAACCGGATTGACTAGGTTTGCGCCTTGTATTCCGTACTGCTGGGGTACCCAAAGGAATCAAAGAGTCTCTCGTTTGTCGGACATGGCCTTGCTTGGGCTGTCGTTCAGTACATGTGGTTGATTTTCTCCATGAACAGTTGAGAACATCATCCTTGAATGATACATCTTTAGAGCAGCCAGAATCGAGAGAAGATTATAAAGTATTAGCATCAAACCTAGTATATGCAGCGAGATAAGCTTAGCATCTCCCAGATCCCATCTAAGATTGCCCATAGATATTAGTCCGAGGCCAGCGCCAATCTTAGATTTATCGTGTGACAGGCGCTCCCTCAGAAATCAAAATCGCTATCAGAACCCAACCCAACCCCTCCAGCCGATGCCTTCTCTATTGCCTAAGAGAAAGGATGAAGCAGCGTTGAAAGAGAAAGCGGGCCAACATACCTGCTTTATCAAATCCGCGTCAATCTCTGGCAGCACCTCGCGCATATCACCCGCACATGGGACAACCTCCCACCACGTCGGCGGGTTCTCGATACACAAGCAAATGTCCGCTGGTATGTGTGCACCGTGTTCAGCGTTGAAATTTTCGCGCTTTTGACGTTCGTCTGTACGACGACGTGGTAAAAGACAAAAAAGACACCTTGTCCACTCACCAGAAGCCTTGGCGTCCAATTCGACTTTCATTCTTTCAACCAATTTCTCCATCTGTTGTAGGTATATACGCCGCCTTTCAATCTCGCGAAGGAGTTCATTAAACGAGGATTGGTATTGGACGAATCTATGGTGAAGATCCTCTACGACCAACAATCGTTGATTGAGACCTTCTAAAATATCTTCACAGTCTGCCTGTTCAGTAGGAACCAAGATGGGTCACAAAGGCCATGGAACGTCGAGAAACACACCTCGACATCTTGTTGCTTTTGAAGCATGTCAGACATAATATCTCCGAGTTCGTCCAGGTTGTCTAGAATCCTACGACTCGCATCTAGTTGTTCTTGTGAAGCGGTCTTGGCAACTACCAATTTCTCGCTACGTTGTAGGTCATGAGTGATATGTATCATAGAAATGAATGCCAAGACTCACTGGTCCTCCTCAATAGAATGCACGTGTGTTTCGAGTTCCGCCATGATCAAAGGTAGCTCATCTGTATCTCGGTGCATTGCTACAAAAGTAGTGTTAGATAGGTTTGAGCTGGCAAGCAAATCCATTGTACCGACCTTGCATTTCTTCTTCCGAATAGGATATTCCCGCCTCGCTATCGTGAAGTATATCCGCCATTTCCTCATAATGTGACGCCAAACTCTCCAAATGCTTCGCCATCACCATCGTCGTCTTCTCCTGGGAAGTCAACCAGGACTCGATGGGAGGTGTCACATCCGACACTGGCAAAGAGCCACGTATTGCAGACACCGTGGTCGACAGTGTCTCGGGGTAGTCATACGTTGTCGAGAGGACATCCTATATGCGCATACAATCAGCATGGCTGTTCACCCGGTCCGCCAAACACGCACGTCGAGTCTTGTCCGATCGCTCTCCATGGCTTCCAACACCTGTTCAATCGCACCTTCATCTACAAAGTCCCTCAGGGTCTTCCACGTTGTCCGATCCACGTTCTTCTTTGGAAGCTCGTTCTCAAACACGTTCGCTCGGACAGTCGCAGAAGGACTCTGGGTAGGGTCAATCACACCATTCTTCTTGTCAAGTGAATGCTGGCTTCCAAAGAGAGAAGAGTCGGTCGAGGTCTCGTGAAAGCCTGGCGGGACGAGTTGTGTGCCGAGGGCCTCGAGTATGGTATCGAGAGCCAAGGTACGCTCCGACCGAACAGCGTCCCATTCCTGTCAATGTCATAAACTGTCAGACGTTGTGGTAGAACAAAGACATACCCGGATTTGCTTGTCGAGTTGGACGCGTTTATGCTCGATGCTCTTCGCAACGCTGGCAGCTAACTAGGAGACGAGTAAAGAACATCAATAGAAGCGTATATGCGCAGCGAGGTGCGTTTACCTTGAGTTGTTCGATGACGGCGTGGGTGATCCATCTGACCTTGGCGTCGAGGGCGAGTACATCGACGGCACGCTGAGCAGAGGCATTGGTGAGGCCATTTGCCTTTGTACAGAGGAGTTCACCATGTTGAAGAGCCTTTTTGGACTGAAGGACGAGCGAGACAAGATGTGGCTCCGCACGTAGGCCAGGCGCGTCGAGGGTGAGTACGTCGACGCCGTGCTGGGCAGAGGCATTGGCGAGGGTATTTGCCTTTGAAAGGAGGATTTCACCGTGTTGAAGGGCCTTTTTGGACAGGAGGACGGACGAGAGGAGTTGTGGCTGGACCGCACATGGCCCAGGCGGAGATGTCATCAAGTTGAGTGTGTGCCATGGGTCCTGCACGGCGTCAGCCTTGTGGCGAGACCCCTGGGACTCTTTTACTAAATTAGCTCCTCATATGCTACATACCGCCAACGTTGTCCTAATGACAGAAAGGAAACCAGCAAACCGACACGAAATGTGTCCTCTCTCTTCATCCTCAACGGTCGTGTGACAAGCAGAGAGGTAGGCAAACTCGGGATGCCGCACATCACGCCGTAGGATGTGCTGAACCGTGAATCAGCCGTCACGGATCACGAACACAGACTCAAACAGCCACTTTTTACAGGTGACAGGGTATACACAGCCATTCTTGCGGAGTTCATCAGCGACTCTAAACATCCATGAGTCTGATCCTTTGATGCTTGTTAACCGATGAATTGCTTCACCAGAGCCACTGAGTTGAGCAAAATAGGACGTCTTTCACGCACGAGGGCGGTCAAGGTGAGCGTGCAAGGCGAGATGTAGAGCGCTGAAAGATTTATTTTTTCCTGATCTATATGGACCAGCCATACGGAAGCGAAAAAGAGAACTTGAATATAGCACCCAGGACTGTAACGGATGCACGGTTTGCAAGAAATTAGCAATGGGAGAAGATGCACCATAGGAAGTGTTGTACGTGCAAGAATTTACTGAATTCGTCTTTTCGAGACTTTGCTGAAATTGACCGTTTAGACAGATGCGTTGGCTGAATGGTTGGCAACTAAACTTTTTCTGGGCTTCCAATTTTGCCCATCATATCCTTTGAAAGTTCATTTGCGCTCATTTACGATTCAAGGGGTGGCGCCTCTCACCCCAAGGCATCGCACATCACGCCGGATTCAACATGGCGGAGATACACGGTACGATTCTTTCATACCCTGCGCAACGCCCACATACAGATAAGGAGGGAACAAATAAGGCTGTACGAGATCCACGACGGCTGTCTGCGAGAACGTGGGTGCTGTGTGCAAGACTGGGATGGCATGTGTATCTACCTCTGTAGTTTTTTTTTCAAGGTGAGGGCCAAAGGTCCGGCCGTATGGTGATCCGCGCATCATGGTGTTGGTGTTGATACCTTTTTACTCCGCAGACGCAACGATGGCAGACATTTGTCGCACCTTTGAATACCCCGTTTACTTATCGATGTGGCATCACCATCAGACACTCCGTTCAACAGATCAACACCCTCGCCGCACTCCTTGATGCGCACCCAATGTTGGTGCATCCCACGTGACCACGAACCGGATATCTGGGCCGAGGACAGTGCCCCAACTCTGGGGAGGATGCGACTAGTGGCATCTCGGCTTTTTACTCCTTCCCTCTACCATCGCCATCATCCGCAAGTTCCTTCCGTGCGATGCTCACATCTCTCTCCCCGCTCATTCTCGCTGCTCCCCGCCCAAACATCATCCAAACTGTCACCCAACCTTCCGCACCAAGCACACCTCGTCGCCGCCCTGCTGCCTCTCATATCTTACTTTCCTCGCCTTCTACCAACAGGAGCGGCTCAGACTCTTGGGACAGTTCGGATTGCGACCTCGATGACCCGAGTGTAGTATGGAAAGAGGACCAGGTCAGGCTGCTGTCCGATGTACGTCTTTTTTGCAGCATAGTATACATTTTCCTCATATCCATTCAAGGCTCTTGAAGCGCTTCCAGCGAACCTCATCACCCCCTTCAATGGGCTGGTACCACCCTCTAATCTACTCGACAGGATTGCCCGCAATATTTCGGGTGCCAAGGACCTGGATGACTGGCCACACTCTACTCGTGCAACGCGGATCAAACTTCTCGAGATTGCTCGCCGTAAGGCCCGGGAAGAACGGCCCAAGATTACTTTCAGAGGAGATAAACCGCCCTTGGCCGAGGTGGGAGTAAATCGTCAAGGAAAAAATAGAGAGAGAACGCCCGAACTCTCTGACTCATTTCAACCTCGATCCAATACTCGAACACGTCGCCTGCTTTATCGTCAGTCTAGCATGGACTTTTTGGATGTGGATCACTCCGACTGCAGTGAATGTATTGCACGGTGTGTGATCATTTTTCCTACTCGCTTCACTGTTTTATCATTTCCGAGATCACTGATGAATTCTTGGTGCCCACAGTCTATCAACTCGTCTTCGGTGCCGTGAACGTGTGTTCTACCATCCGTATCTTTGGCGACTGCATGCAAGCCATCGATCTGAGCACAACAATTATTTTGCCTCGACGAGTTTATCAACTCTGAATTTAAAACGTTACTCCGACGTTCGAACATCGTTCGTATATCCAACCTCGGTCTCTGCTCTGTTCCGCACATCCTCCCCTCGTTGTGTGTCCACCCTTTTCCCGGAGAATACTGGTGTACGTGATCCTGGTGTCGAGGGGTCTTTGAGAAAATTTCGGCGGAGCGCTGGGCTTCCTGAGATTATGGACACCAGAGTTGCTGTCAAAGTTGAGCGGGCGCTATTGACCAACAGCGGTGGCATTGCTGCAGGAGCGGCAGTCAAGGCTATCCCTGCCATCAAACAAGAGAAGTTCGAGTCGTCATTGGTTGTTCCTGATTGTGTGTCTGCGAGGATGGGACCAGTGCCTCAGGCACCTGCAGGCAAGCTGCACATGCCAACACCGAAGAAAGCAACACCAACCCAGACAGGTACTCACATGAAAAGGGCTAGGAAGAGTTACAAACCTCGACTGTCAATTTCTTCTGATAGAGAAGAGAAAATACACTTGAAACCTATAAAGAAGACGCCGCACGGACCCTTTTTTCCCGACCGTCTCGCGTCCGTGACCCAGGTGCAGTCACCACTACTTTTGCCATCCGCACTCCCAAGAGAAATGGACAAAGAAGCCTCAAACATGAGCACAATCGCTACTCCCTGCACACCTACGTTGCGAACCAAACATCGGCGGCTTCGAAAACCCAGCGTCTATATTCAAGTACCTCCTCTTGTGTCATCACCAATGACGCCTGTCTGCCGCTATCCGCCCATGAATGGTCCAGAATCACTTCATCCGCAGCACCTGTGCACGTCCTCTTCCCAGACCAGTGTTTCCTTACCGATACCATTTTCGCTAACCACAAACGCTGTTCCTTTGGCCAGCACCTCTTACGCGTCGCCATCGGCTGTTTCCTCCCAGCCACGCACCCTCCGCCGGACCACTCGGCACATCCCCTTCAAAAGCGCGGGTGCAAATGGTAGCCTGCGCAGCCCAGTTGCAAATTGATGACGTCACGATGAGGAAGTGCCTTCTTGAGCGTCTGTTTAGTTTGCATGGGTTGATCAAAGGCATACAAATCCCTTGGCACTCGGTTTCCCGCGATCCATCAACTCGACTTGCCAAGATGCATATTGTTCACCCTTGGATTGATAATTTCCTTCATACCAGTCTCTTTTGCTATTGCACACCACTCACAATCTTTTTATTAGAAAATTGTTGCAGTTTATAATCACTCATGTTTTTTTTGACTGTCCCTTCTAGTAAATCTGCACCTTCATTTGAACTTTGGCTGGAGCTGCTCATCATTCACACTATTCCAGACTACCCTGTTTCATGATCCATTAGACCCCTTTACTCTTATACTGTATCTTCCTCCATTAAGCATTAGCTGAGAGATGTGTTTCTTTTGAAACTTTGGGTGACCCACATGCATAATACCCTCATTTGTTATTTTCATTATGTCTGACTCCCATGTTCTGCTCATGCTTTATAGCTATGATCACTGATACCTTTTTCTTGAATTCTATCATTGAATAAATGGTTATGTAAACTACAGCCT
>JBBPTN010000427.1:0-17717 GCA_038094075.1 Xerocomus spinulosus
GATGTGTGCACAGAGCTCGTCCACTTACTCTCTTAATTGAGTGTCACCGATGTCCGTGTCAACGATCACGACTTGAGAAGGTGCTGGTTGCTAAAGGTTCTCCACAGCTCATAGGTGGTTCACTTGCTAAGTTGTGTGCCCGACACATGGCTGATGATGTTGGCAGTAGCTCAAGCGCGCGTTTGTCGTCGGATTCATCCACTGATCTTTTTGTGCGCACACGCAGAGCCGGGAAACATCGGTAGTTGCGTGCGTCTCCTGATCTCGTGCACCATTTGTGACCTAGACAAGTTTCCTGCCGCTTGCTCGGCCCTAACTCTAATGATGCGAAACCTCCTGCATCATGGTGATAATGGACTTGGCATTGCGAGTGTCGTTTCACCAGACTCCAAGCACCTTCTTGTCGTGGACCATGCTGCAAACGGTGACGTGCATTGACAAACAATGATTGGAGTGCGAAAAGATATATAGCAACGTGCGCAACGATCGGCTGGTTTAGGGAGTCACCTCCACCCTTAGCCGTCGTTGCGCAGGTAGGGGCACGATCTGGTGGTGGTAGACGCATAGCTACGCTGCCGTTTGCGACATCGTTCCCGTGGCGCTGGTTTTAAGTTGTCACTAAGAAGAATCCGAGCAACGAATGTAGTTGTGTTTTGATGTATTCCCTTCTAATTGTATTACAATCTGACCTCGTAAAATTCACCCACCCCACGTCGTCGATTAAAAGTGCAAGAATCCATGTCCCAACTTAGTGGGATTTGCCATGGATATGGCGCATCAGGTATTATAATAACAGTATTATATGCTTTGACAAATGAATTCCGTTTTCAGTGTGGCATAGTTTTATAACATTCTTGCAAAGTTTCAATGGCGCAACGCAACTTCAGGCGATGATCAGACATAGTAATAGAGCACTACATTCAGATCTCGCTAATGCTTTTTTTACGGAGTTGCTACTCTGAAAACACGGAGCACCAGCTAAATGCAGGAGCAACCCTTCAAGCTACAAGCTCAAAAGTAACCTTCTGAAACAGATGCTGTGCTTGTATATTGCATGTACAACTTTCATAAACACGGAAACAAAGAGAAATGAAAATGAAAATGAAAATGAAAAATGAAAAAAGTGGGGAGATGACCGATGGTCTAGACCAATAACATACTGTAGTGGTGATAAAAAACTCATATGCTAGAATAATCTTATTCTATAGGCATCAAAGAGAAAAGGGAATGAAAAGGGAAAACAAACATTCCACAGGGCAAGACCGAGTGAGACAGAACTAGCATTCACTGCCTTGCAGTATTCCGGTAACCATATGCCCAATTGCAATCCCCCCTGACGGCCGATAAGTCCAAAGCGCTTTCACCATACTTGGTTAGCTCTCCGTGCAGCAATCGCTGGGTTTTCATTGCTACTGACCTGACGTTCCCACAGCAATTGTCGCCGCATACTCTCCGACAGCTCCGTCCTAAGCATCCCTCGGCGCGTCGCCTCCGGAGTCATGGGCAGTGCAGCTACCGGAAGATTGTATGGATATGCAACGGGGATATGCAAAATTATCGAACTCAGCGGCCCAGGTGCTACCTCCGTCGCCACAGGATGGATGAGAGGAGAGGTCGTATCCAGGTGCGAACCACGGCGCGACATGATCGCCCGCAGCCTTTGTTCTGCGACACTGTGCGACAGTTGAATCTCATCACCTGCATTGTCACCACTGTCATCCTCCATTTCTTGCTCCATGGGTGGTCCCCTCAGTCGGTATCGATTTTTCTCCGTCTCCAGTCGCTTCTTGACTGCCGAAGAAGGGAGTTCTGAAATCCTACTTGCAGTAATCCTGGTCACCATAGGACATGCTGCACTGCTCTTCCTCATCAACAATCGCAAAGGTGCATGTGCACAGGTACTCATTTGCTGTGCAGCCCTACAGAGTGGCTGTCACTGGCTGATGCTGGCATGAGCCGCTAACCAACAACAAACTCTGCCGAATCCGATACGGATGGTTTGGTGGAAAGATTGCAGGTTTGGGATTCATCAGCTGTGATAGAAGGCCTGACTGTGTTTGTTTACGGTTCGAATATGAGGATTTCGGAACCTTGTTGAACAGCTTGCGCTGACGATCTGCTTCCAACGCTGCCTCACACAACCAAGTCTCCTGGGCCTCTCGCCCCTTGTCTTCAGCGTCCATGTCCTGAGATGTCCACTCTTCCGAGTCCTCGCCGTCGGTCGCCTCGAGATCCTCCGATGACATGTTGGCGGCCACAGCCATCTGACATAGTTGGATATTGGTGCTATTCGTGTTGCCATTGACAATCAGATCACCATTCAACCCAGTCCGGACCATCGAAGGTGTAACACGTTTTTCCAGATGCGATCGCCTCACTATGGGCCACTTCCTAACCTTCTTGGGTCGACGGGATGAATTTAGAGGGCGTAGAAGCGACCTGGAAGGCAGTTGGGTCACGCCGAGCGAATCATCATCTAGGATATGTGCTGTTGGCGGGGCCGGATCCATGGTCGGATTAATAACGACAACTCGAGGACATGGGGCATCGGTAGTCGTTGGCAGTTGGACAAGTGGTCCATCGAGGTCATGCTTGAATGGCCGCAACAATAGTGGAATTGAGGACGATACGGTCATGGACTCTGCGGATGACCGACGCCCGGGGAGGGAAAGGTGGAGCGTTGGTGCAGCCAAGTGTGGGGATATCCGCATTGGTTCTGGAGTTAGCGGAGAGAACACTGGAGGTGGAAACGATGATAACAAAGATTGAGCCGGATGCGAGGACAGTCCAACTACAGGAAAGGAAAAGAAAAGATTGATGGTTGGAGTAGGCAATTGCATGGGCGAGCCTGTGGAATAGGTGGGCTGATGCAATGGAATTCAATGGGTCTGCCAGTGTAGTAGAAGGAATGAAATGTTATGGTGGGACTAGAATTCAAATACTTATAGATGGATTGGCCCATGCAGAATAGTGGAAGGTGTCAAGCAAGCGTCGATGAGTAGGCCATGCGGAATAGTGGTAATATACAAAAGATGGGCTGTGGAATCAAATCCTTATTTATTGAAGATGTATGCGGTCTTTAAGTCTATGACAATGAAGTATTAAGATGAAAATAGAATTCGATAGAAGGATTCATACCTATTAGTAAATGTTGCAAAGGGCTTGAAAGTCTAAAGAATAGACACTCTGCCATGCGGAAAAACATAATATTCGAGCATTCATATGCTGAACATAAGGACATTATCGTAATGGTACATGCAGAGTAACTTAAAATCCACAATGTCGTAAATGTTACAATCTTGCTCATTAATCGTGCTGTATTAGATGGGAATCCGCCGGTTACTAAATCAGACTTAGAGATACTCACCTGAGCTAAACAGGAGGCCAGGCCAAACTCCGCATTCATTGCAGCCATCTATCAAAGTGACTCATCACCCAATCATGTCCTTCCTCCAGAACTCTCTAGAATGTCCATATGGATTCCCAATTCAGCTTGTCGACATGATTGGGGACTATATGCAGCGGCGATATCGATCCATGCTACAAGAAAGATCTCCCACTGATACAGCGATACCCAACATACGAATCCCACTTGCTGTTGTTGCGGAGGCAGATCGCATCGTTAAGATATTAGCAGAAGCACGCAAAAATATATGTATGTCCTTTAATCAGGATGCATGATAACCTGGCCCATCCTCCATCAGATCTGTTACCAGGCTTTGAGCTGATAGCCGAAGCACGAGTTGCGCGAACCTGGTCACAGAAATTTGGAGAGGAGGTGATGGACACTCCAGATGATCCATCCCGCTTCTATTCAATACTAGATACCCCAAAGCTAATAATTGACAAGGAGGAACACATCATCGCATGGTATCTTCCTGGACTCCTAAGCGAGGCTAACCAGGTGAATTCAACATTGTTTACTGGGCTACCAAACTAACAAATCAACAAGGAGAAGATTTGGGCACATGCGCACCGCCTGCGGAGCAGTCTACAATCGAGCCTAACAGCTTCGAGTATTGGAGCACCATGGCGGAGTCACATTTGCTATTTCCGAAGTGATGCGGAATTGAAAGGCTGCATCAATACGTCCCCTGGATGGTATCGCTAGGCCATAATGTTTTTACTTTCCTTCTCCAGAACAACTAGGTGTTGAATATATACAGCATCAGAGCAGCAAAGTGGATGTTTCCGCAAATCTCAAGGAAGGGCGAAACGGCGGAGAATGCCGCCAGTGGCTCTCCGCAATGAGGGATGCGCACGCTTTACTCTCAGCCACAATGAGCATTCTTCACCCCAATCTTTACCTTTCAGGTCGTGAATCAATCATTCGTCTCTGGCACATAGCATCCGCAGCAGAAAATGACGAGCTGCTCCGCGTTCTCTGCCTCTGGCCCTCCATCTACAACACGTCTCACTCATGGCCAATCGATGCAGTCCCTAGCAGGCGGACACTAACGGAAGAACGGAGTGGTTTGACCAATTGCTAACAGTGGGGCATTACCATGACTTGGATATGGTATTTCCGCGACAGCGCCTGCGGCTTCGATATGAAGCGGGAACTATGATCGCCTTTTCCGATCGGTTATTGGTGCACGGAGTGGGGGAAGTTGACGGTGACCGCGCATGTCTTGGCTGGTACATGCAACAGAAGTTGCACTCCGCTTTAGAGCTAGGGAATTGTGAATCCGCAACAATCCACAATATGTAGACATACTCCATTTTACAAATTTCACGTTACCATGCGGATATATCCATTGTCATAACTGCGCAAGCAGGGAAAAATGATCATGATTGACGTCTGGGTCCACCTTTGATGCGATTGCGACATGCTTACAGGCCAATCATTATCGCAGCTGGAGTTATCGTCTGAGCCCACATCAGTAATGACGCTGAGGGCTCTGTGTCCCAATCACTCAATCATTCAGAGAAATTCATGTATGAAGGAGCCCACAAATACAAACCCCAAACGAGGGTGAAAATCCGCTGCAGCATTCTAGTGCGGCTTAGCAAGTATCTGTCTTGAGGCCATGCGTGCAAGGTGGTGAAATACCTGCGGAGATGGATAATGGTAGTGTCAGGATGCTGCATTGTCCCCGCCTTGAATTGCGGATCGTCGATCGCACTGTAAGAATGATACAAATGTTGACGAATGTCGAACAGACACTCTTTAACGCATCAGTGCGGCCGCGCGGATTTATGAATATTTTGGTCATATCAGTACAAAACATAACTCGCGAATCAAACCCTCATTGCCCTTGCATTGATTACAAAATTACTGTACATTGTCCGCATCAAATTGCACGTTCCGCAGTCCAACGATGCGGCAGAGTTCCGCCATGCGGACCGAACAATGGCGCATCCGGAGAGAAAGATCAGTTTCCATACTGATCAAGCTTTGCAATCTCCCGAGAAATGCCACCTCTTCTTCGTCCAACGCCAGATTTTCTTGACGATCGAGGGGTGATTCGGAACCCCACATGCCCTTGTTTGAGAGTGATAAGTGATGTTAACGCGTCAACTGACTTCAAACTTACTTGAAAATATACGGACGCCTCCGTTTCGGTGGGAATGTCACCTTCCCAATCGACCTTCGCTCCCCTCCACCATACTCTCTCGAAGTCGCTGTCGCAAGAACGGTCCCAGAGTGGTAGGAATGAAGTGATTCTTGTGATCAACTTGAAATCGGTAGGTCGAAACTTCAGAATCCCGTCCGCGAGAGCCGCTTTTGCATCCGGCTTTGAAAAGGATTCCAAATGGGTCGCATATATCACGGGAGGGTCAATGCGGCTAGTGGCGCGAGTGGAATACCAGGCTTGAAATGTTTCATACACAACCTATAAACCCTCGTTAAGAGCACCGGAAACTAGAAAATAGTTGACTTACGAATTCTTTGCAGAAATCTCTGTACCAGTATTTCGGCCAAGATACTTCGTCGAAACAAGACAGGTGCAGCGTGGCCGCGTCGATCCGGCAAGCAGAGTAGTACAGAATCATCTGCAGAGTAGATCCTGTGAGTGCTGGTCCAAAAATCGTTGCTCCATGGCGAGACATGATGATAGTATGAATGATGTGGATTGCGGAGACGACGGGACAAGACTCAGTCTTATGTAATCCCCTTGTTGTCCACCGGGCCGGAGTAAGCCGTGTGGTTCTGACATAAACCATGCTTGTGGATGAGTGTACTGTGGCACTGATTTGGACACAGTGCCAGACTGTAGTTAGACTGATACATAACCTACACAACATAGAAGTCATGTCGTTCCCTCAGTGCCTGAACCCTCCATTACAGTGTCCATCATTTGCTGACACTGATCCTTCAGCCTCTTGCCGGGCGGAATAACAAGCGTGTCCACTTTTGCCGCCCTTCGCACTCGCCGTTTGTAAGGTCAACCAAAAGTCGGATTTTGTTTGAAAGTATCTCAGTGTCCATTGGAACTCGCAGGTCGTTAGGTCGACCTCCTCAGCCACCTGTCACGAGCAGCCTTCGCGCGAAGCCAATTGACTCGATGGACTTGGTTGCTAATCAGCAGGATGTAAGCCCACGCCCTTTGCCCTGCCGCACGGCAGCAGCATACCAACACACTGTACTGACGTCACTGCAGTTCTCCCCAGATATATAAGGACAACGGTAGCCTACACTAGATCATCCTGTATTCCCCCCCCCTGTATTCCCCCTGCTATCCGACGCTCATACACGTTCTCCCGCTGTGTGAGCTCCTGAGTGTAGTCCGCCGTACCACGCCACGACGGACTCACACAGGATCTGATAATGTTGAATATGATTTGCTTACATTCAGACATTCAGTCATCCGCATTGCTGTCTGAGGGAACGTCCATTGACCAGAACCATGCGAGATTGTCATTCTGACTCCCACTTCCATCAGGGTGCAGCGCACTTGTTGTGACTCGGAGATCTGTATCGCTGAGTTCCTTGTACCTCGAAAGAATATCATCATCGGCAGCCAATGCCAACATGGCAATGCGACATTTCCTGTATATAGCCACGTGCTTTCTAAGAACAACATCAACGGAATTGATCTTGCCCCATGCACGTGCGGAAGACTGGTTTTCTGCATGCCGAACATCATTTCGGAAAAGTACTGCTTTATCAGCCAAGGCAACGCGGATGGCATGGAGGGCGTCATTAGCCTGGCCAGTGCGGAGCAATAGCTCCTCTTCCGCAAGCCTCTTTATTCCATGATCAACACAGGCCGCATGCCCCAGAGCTGATGGCAGAGGAAGAAATGCCGCAGAGAAAGATGCCGCCTTCGCGTGGTCTGGAGGCTCTTCCTCATCGGGGTCCGATTCACTGTCGGAATTACAGTCCGCATCGTCTGCATCTGTGATGGCTTGCCCAAGATATGTATGGGCTTCTGAGAGAAACGTTTGAATGTCTGCGGAAAGTCGATCCGTCCTGCGGGCCAAAGCAAGCTGATGGAGCTCAGTTGCATGTGGGCCAGCAGCCTTGCAATCTCTAGATTGATGATGGAGGGGACTCAGACAGAGATGAGACAGATAGTGAAGAAGAAAGACCGAATCTACCAGGTCATGTCAAGCCATTGTTGCATTCCCGGTTCTCTCAGCGGGAGATGGCCATTTTACTTAACGGAAAAGATCAGTGGATTAGCTGGGGTTCCGCACGGAAACGGGTCTTGCTCCACATTGCCTCTGAGTTACGAAAGCTACCAGGTATAGCATAGATGAACTCCACAGATTGGGAATCGAAGTAAAGGGTGAATTTTTTCTGATATCGCACCAGCATAGTGCACTGATGAGCCTTACTTCTAGTCGCACAAGGTAGGCCGTAGTTGGACCGCACGGTCAGTCGTACAGGAGGAACGGCGGGAACTGATCAATACGGTTATACATGACGAATATGGACATTCTCTTGGAACTCGTGAAGCCCTGGCGGTATATCAGCGTGCAGTAATACGGGTATGGCAACCCATGACCACTGCGGAGCAGGAGCTGGCTGAGCGGACTGCGACCCAATGGAATCGGGAGAGGGGTCCTCCAGAGCACCTAAAAGCCAGGTATCTTTGTCTCAAATTAAGACAACTAAGAGATGTCTTATGATGCGTTATGAATTCGAGTCACCATGGAGAGAATTTATTTCGTGAATTAGCTCAAGAGGTTTGGCGTGCGTGCAGAATGAGAGTTTCGATGGAAAAATGAAGAGGGTTAAATTGTCACAGCGGCGTAAATGCCTCTCCAATTTTCTGTATTCATTTTCATGGTTTGCAGACTGGACTTCGATACTGAAATTAAAGGAGGGGGGAGGTTCAGTGAGATTGATCAAATCCGTAAGAAGTGGGAGCGGTATATTGGCACCTCATTCGAGCCGCAAGGAGAACCAGTAGATTGACTCTGATGTGGAGCACAGGCCACCTCAGAAGAGCAATGCCAAGAAGGCAAAGGAGGACCCAGCTAATATGGTTACGCAGGAAGACGGATCGATTTGGATTGGAGATACTGCTGGTCAATCCAGAGAGTCATTGCAATCACTCATAGGAGGGTTTCTGACCGCACATTATCGTAAGTGAGAGGTGCTTTTGTTGATGATACATATTCTAATTCAGTGATGAAGAAAAGTTTGCGGGCCTCCGAATGCTGCGGTGCCCTTCAAAAAGCTACCACGTGTGGCTGGCTCTCTGATTTCCGCACATCACCTGCCACAGAACTTTCAATTCCCTGATGGTCCAAGTCATATGCGGAAAGCGGGGGTGATCGCATTCTTGGAATTCATCAAAGCTCGACAAACGTCCGATCCAGACAATGTTTTTGAATTTCACAAATGGCTCGACGATGAAGGAGTACCACAGGAACCTGTGGAAACGGAGGTTGAAGGTGTGAATGAGATTTCCGGTGGTGAGGAAACGCACAGAGGTGGTCCTGAGATACAGAAGCGGAAAGGAAAGGGGCGAGCCCAATCACGAGCATGATCGCGTCCCCACATGAATTCCGTGGATGAGTCTCTCGCATGTACCTCAGGGGATGAAAATGCCACACATCCCAAAAATCGTCTTACTCGCGGAAAGGGTCGGCAACATTCTCCCAGAGCTGCTAAACCTCGAAAGGCCAGTCAGGGTCAGGTGGAAGTCGATATGGAGCAATCTTCAAGATCGGATGCCGCGATTACTCTAGCCATGCAGAAGGGCAAGCAACGCGGTATGGTACTCCCTCAACCTGGGGATGAGATAGAGAAGCATGAACATGACAATGAACGCAGTCGACCCGTTGCAGAACGCCCAAGGCCTCGACCCAAGAGTAGGAAAAACATGAATGCCGCTGGGGGAGAGACATCATATGCTGGTGGGGATCATACCGCAACTACTGACCCGCAGACGTCTTCGTAACTTCAGCCTATATCTCGACACACCCGCATTGTAGCACCGGTTAATCTGGGATCGGACGAGGGTTACGATGATGATTCTGCAGATGTATCACCAGGAAATATTGGTACTGGCAAACCCGCTCAAGGTGCCCGCAAAAGAGAAAAAACACCAGAACCAAACGTCCAAAGCAATGGTATGATGGTTCAGTCATTTAGATTCTGGTCAGCCTGGAGCTTTTCTGTAGAACCTGTGGTACCTACAAGACCAATCGCAGGAGAATCATTACAACCGATCCCTCTGACAGCCTCCAAGTCGGATTGAATTCAAGTGACAGATACCAGAAAAGGTTTAAGCGATGTCCTTTTGCATGATACATTCTGATCAACATTGTAGGGCCAACTTCCAATCATAAGGTGATACGTTCCATCATTCCAGATAGCGGTATCACCGCAGGGGACAATTCTGCATCTACTCCACACCATGGTGATATTGTGGCTTCTTCATTGATCAACTTACCTACATATTATACCGAAGTGATTTCGAGCCGCGTTGGGGTAAACAATGAACGGGTTACTGTTGCGGACGCCACTGGTATGCTGACCCCTACTCTTCCGCATGGCTAACGGGAACCTTATTGCCTCTAAAGTCGAATGACATGCACACCTCCACCGCATTCCACAGTGGAAAGAGGAATATTCAAATTGGTGACAATATAGATGGTGAGAAACTCTTGGAAATCTAGTGCTTTCAGAGGGGTCCGCACGTCGTTCTACACGAACATGCAAACCCCCCATCCCGGCAGACACAAACGTTCCAACCCCTGAGCGGAATGTTCGTCAGAAGCCAAGGTCAGCTTCAAAGGGAAAATAGGTTTCTGTACGTGCATGTGTTGATCACACAACGCGAGTTTGTCATCGTTTGTGACCTATGGATATTCATCTGTGTAAAGCTGAGAACTTCGTCTGAGTGAAACGTGTAATGTGTCTGAAGACGTTGCGGAATGTGCTCGTGGCACCGGATCCGCTCTTAATCCGCTTCGCATATTCACAAGACACTTGCGGAATATGCAATGTGCAAACGAGCTATTCATATATGATATTTACAAACGTGATTACAAGTGGATATATGCGTGTAATATACTAGCAAAATAGTTAAAATGATCATCCACCTAGTTTACAACCTTCCCAGTCCCTTCTAGCATTCGTGCCACGTCCGCGGGATTGATTTGAGTCAACACGGCGATTGGCGGAAGCGACGCGTATCTGTAAGCGGATTGCGGCGAGTTTCGTGTGGTGTTCGGGAGTGAAGCGGATTGTGGAGATTGAGATGTGGTCGTCGGATGCACAACCGTCTGCGTGTTCAAGATGAGAGGGGGCATGACCGGGAGGGTGCCGATCGAGTCTTCAGCTGGGCTTGGAGTGATCTGCACTTGAGATGCAGGAACCTGTAGCGGTTTGTCTGACGTGACCATTGGGGAGACTAGGGGGTGCTGTGAATGTCGTGATATGGTTAGCATCCGCAAGACAGTTGTATTATCAGAAAGCGCACATGTCCTGTTTCCTGCGCAGGATTAGTATCCGTGGTTGAGATGACGGGGGCCACGAGTGATATGGGGGATGTGGCGGCTGCGGGGGCTGCAATTAACTGAACTGGACCCGAGAGACCGGATCCCGACACGGTGTCTTTGACCCTAGAGGACTGCGTAGGATCCGAAATGTGTGTTGAGTCGACGAGATCGGAGGCAATTGCCGCGTGTGGTGGTGAGAGATCGAACGACAGAGCGAGTCCGCCTGACTCTGATGAGGGCTTTGTGCCCTGTACCTCCCTTCGAACCCCCTCAACCACGCCGCTTATCGCTGTATGCGCAGATCGCAGGTTTCGGACCTCTTCTTGAAGGTTGTCTGCAGTACGATTGGCGGTCCTGAGCTGTCGCTGTAAGTCTTGATACGCGTGCGCCCACCTCGTGAGTACTGTCAGCGCGTCGTCGTGCTCTTTCTTGAGAGTCTTGAAGGAGTTCATCATTGCGTGCAACTCCTGCTTCAACTCGTCGAACTCTTCCTTCGACACGTAGTTCGCCGATTGATTCTGCGGTCCCTGGTGCAGCGCGCCCAAATCCGCCTTAGTAGCCATGTCAACTGAGAGATTGTTCAGTTCCTGCCGCAGTGTGTCAAATTCCGCCTTGGTGACTTGAGGAATACCGTCGAGAGAGTAAGTGCGGCCGGGGACGACTGACGGCGTGGCAATGCTGGCCGGCGGAAGTGGGCGGACAGACTGTGAGCGACCACGAGCAGTAGTGTCGGAACGCGACGGGCCTGCAATCGGTGGTGAAGACGGAACCAGCGTCTTTGTGGCCTTCCTGGAAGGGCGGGGTGGAATGATAACCGTCGGTGCTAATTCGAAACGGTTAGTGAATTGATGAGAACTGAATGTAAACTCACCCTTGGCCTCCTTCTTGGCCAATGACTGTGAGCGGCGACGAAGCCCTTCTTGAGGAGTTTGTGAGGCAGCAGTTTGAGGCTGTGGCGTGTTGTCCTTTGTCTTTGATGGAGGGGGTCGAGAAGGCGCACGAGAGCGAGGGGCTTGTGAAGTAGCACGTCCCCGTCTGTTGTTGGCGTGACTGCATCGACGCTTGCTTTTCTTGCACGATTGACAAGCGGGCCCCTTCTCCGACCGATAACATGGCTTCTTAACCTTTTTGCATTCAGTACAGGGGTCGTCGTATAATTCCTCGTCAGATTCTTCCGCTTGGGGAGTGGAATTGGCGGGCGGGGGCGTTAGTAGCCTTTTGACGCGAATGCTAGGCTTCCGCTCGACGTCTGTGGGAGATGGCGATCGGAGTGGCTTGACGCGGATGCAAGGCTTCTCGACTGCCGCTCTATTGGTAGCTTCGTCGCCCCTGAGCCTTTTCCACTGCGTTGGACGACCTCGCTCCACGACGTCTTGGGGAGGTGGGACATCCTTGTCGTCCTGCGCCTTCTTCTTGCCTTCGACGATCTCCTTGCGTTTTTCCGCATCCTGTGCTTCTTCGTCGACGTCCATGCGCTCTGATTCGTCCTCATCCTCACCCTCCACCATCTTCCGTTTGCCCAACACGCCTTGTGACGACTCACCCTCGGTTGGCTCCTCCCCGGGTTTCACCACGCGCGGCCACCAAGGATGTTTATGAAGCGCCTCAATATCCGGGTTGCAGATGCGACGCCAGTCAGGCCAGCCTTGGCCATGAGGCCAGAACCTGTGAACCGAGACGAGAAGTAGCGGGATACGGGTTGCATGGGGAATAATACCCGGTAGTTTCCTCTGTCATATTTTAGCAAGGATTGAGAAAGCAAGTTCGTCATTTGACTTACCAAGTGCGATGATATCGACTGGACCGCAGCATCCCAAGTGTGGGTCCCCAGTCTGACCTCCTGACGAATGATACGTTCGATTTCGTTTTTGGTGTCCTCCAGAGACTGATTGGCGACGGTGGAGTTCATGATGGAGTTGTGAATGAAATACGTGGGAAGAGTAGGGTTGTTGACCGCGGATTGTGGAGGAGTGGAACAAGATGCGGGATTAGTATAGTATAATAAACATGAAAGGTTCACGGGGTTTAAACTTTATGGACCATGCATTCACGTGATGTACATAACATCGGAGATGGAAGCATCGTTTTTCAACAAAGTACCATGTAACGATGCACGTTCTGGCTTATCAGATGTTATTAAACGAACGTATAAGAGTGAAATAACAGTGTCTTTCAAAGATGAATCGAAACCCGATAACAATTGCGTTTAGCTTCAACCATCCACTCATTGATCGGCTATCCCCGACAACCATTTTCCCACAATACAACATTGTGGTATGTTCCATTCATTAAAAGTTCCGTTCCATTGTGGTCTTGATTCTGACACAACTTATCATCATGCCACCAGTTCGTCGTCGTCACGTCCGTTTCGCAAGACACGGTGAGGGGTTTACCTCATCCTATTTCCGCTATGCACTAACTTTAGCAAAGCGGAGATGTTTGTAATTTCAGGATCCTCACCGTCTTCACCCCAATCCGAGCTCCCACTCTCTGAGCTCGATTTCCCATCGCCACCAAGGGTTACAGATTCCGCAGACCAACAGCTTCACGATACAGATGAGAGGCCTCTCCTTCCGTCTCTCGCGGAAATACGGTTCCCCGCCCCAGATCGCGCACCATTGGCAACAGAGTCCAACCTGATTACTCTCTCAGAGTTGGAATTCCCTGCACCAGAGGATGACAGGAATACTCCTCTAGCCGACCTCGACTTCCCATCACCTCCTTCCCGAGGCAGCACACTGCCTCTCTCCGAATTAGAATTTCCTCTACCTCCTCCATATGAACATCCACAGTCCTGTGACGCAACGGATCATCCGCCTTCACCGATCCCACTCTCTGCGCTCGAATTTCCGCCTCCGCCACTGGCTCACAACGATGCAGGCCCGGCTTCTCCTACCTCCATACACGAATCGGCAGACGTTCCCTGTCGCCCTGCTTCATTCACAGACGGTGTGTGTGTGCGCCTTCTGGGCCAAACTGAAGAGTGCACGGATTCCGCATCCATGAGTTTGGAGAGCGCTGGATCGCGATTACTCGATAACGAAGCCATGGATCACAAGGAGACTGGTGAGTTTGTATCCTTTAAGAGTTGTACTGTCTGTTGACTCATCCCTACAATCACAGAGGGAGGTAAAACATCTCTTGAAGACAATGACGACCAAGACATCCCCCCTCCATTTCTCTTTCGTCCAACAGGCCGAGACTTTCCGCAAGAAGTTCTCAACTGGAGAAATCCTGACTATCGTGTAGGAATGATGGAAAGGATACAGAAATCTTTTGAAGGAAATGGTGAGTACCTCAGTTTCATCTATTATATCATTTCAAAAACGCTCCTTTAACCGCTTTGAAAGATCCCCAAGCATCGGAGTCGGAACATGACCGACTAAGGAATGGAGGATTCGATGTCCCGCTCGCCATCGTCCCAGGTTAGTACATTACGACTGTCAACTGGATCGTATTGACACTACATAGATATGTTGGCTGAGAGGGGTTATATACAAGACATGACGGAACGATTGCAATTGCATGAAGTATACGACAAGCGAATTCTCGACACGATCCATGAATACTGGGGCGACTTTGTGAGGCTTGCGGAAAGGCGGAGAAAAGTGCGGGAAGAGCTCATTAAGGTAGGAATGTCTTTGGACCGCATTCAAAGGGCTCGCGCGCAGTGTAACATTCACTGGGATTATATGTAGGATACATGTAGGATGTGGAAACTAATTGATTACGGTAATATTGATTGATTTTCGTTAGGACCGTCCGCATAGTGTGATCCCAACATGGATGTCAGAATAGTGGACATGTGTAATAATCCGCTGTATTCGCTACTCCGCACAAATCCCAATAACCGATTGAGAAGTGATGCTGCTCTCCTAAAATCCGCATTCATCCACCTAATACTCTTCTTTTCCGCAGCCTTATGTCAACATGAGTAGTTAACGGGATGATTACATTGCGGCCTATCATAATTCCGCACGCTGTTTAAGATAAGATACAGGTACTATATAGACTATATAGAGCTATATAGTCAGCACCATTTTTCCTGATGTGACTGACGCTTTAGTCGTCCTCTGCGGCGCGGCGGGTTCAGTTGCCCTAGAGTGCTTGGTTGGTTGTCTGGATGACCCAGGTACGTGCGCTGTTGTCCGTTCGTAATGCTGACGCCGACTGTTGTCGCTTCTAGCTACTAGTGACTGCGTTGCGCCTTGTTGCGAGTCGGGACGTGCGCTGCTCGCTGTGCCATCCGATTGGCCATGTCTACCGTCGATATCGGCGCTGCGTCGACCGTTATCGGGTCGCGTTTCACCCTCGACTTCGCCTGTTGCGACCTCTGTCTACTCGACCCCCTGGCCATCTAGCCAGACGCTGCGCGTTCGTCTCGTCGATGCACATGTTCCCGTCACATTGAGGATGTCCCTGCCACCTAGGTAGGCCGTCTTGTATAGCCACTTTGCAGTCCGGGTCGGCTGGTAGGTTTATGGCGAGTCCTGGTGAGTGCTCGTCCATCTGGTATCTGAGCTGTTTTCCAGGTTGTTCTAACGCGTCCTCCAGCTTCTTCGGCTCGTCCTGGTCGCTTTTAGCAGCCCTTGACGCTCTCGACGCGTCTGCCTCGACTTCCGGCTTGGCCGTCTCACCTGGTGCGCATTCTGGTGAGTCCATCTCGACCACTTGCGCCAATCGCGTTTGGGGTTGTTCTAAACCGTTCTGCAGGCTCTTTGGCGCGTTCTCGGCGTTCTCGGCGCCTCCTGATGCCCACTGCGCGCGCGTTCGCGTCCCGGATCGGCTGTCTCGCCTGGGAGTGCGCCAGGTGGCTCTGGCCATTGGCACTCGTATGGTGACACGTCTGCCGCCGTCTTAGGTCGGTTACGCGGGTCCTCATCGCCCCTGGTCACCATCACCGCGTCCAGTTCATCGACGACACGCTCTTCGTGCTCCAGATCGCCGTCGCCTCGCTCTGCACTGCCCCTCGCTTCTGCCTGCTCCAACGCGCCCGGCGGTTCTGCTGGTGGGTCTGGGTGACGCTTGTCGTCACCCGGCGCTCCTGCAACATCTTCGTGGCTGCTGCGTGCCGCCATTTTGTATGCGTGACCTCCGGTGAGCTCGAGCTCGCGCCTCGAACCCCAGTACTCCCCCTCGAGCTCGCAGCTCTGGGGGTCGCTCTGTCGTCGTGCAGGTCCGTCTGGCGGTTTGGGTGGTACCGGTGTGGGTGTGGGTGCGTTTTCGTTGACTGTCCGGTGCTGCTGACCGCGTTCGCCAGCCCTTGTCGTTGGTGGTGCCTGTGCAGTCGTGCTGTTGGGCCCTCGGCAGACCATTTTCGACGCGTTTCGACACGCTCCCCCTCAATTTGCGCAGTGTCGCGCTCTTATTTGTGAGTCGCTTGTGCGCTTTCCCCTGCACTGACCGCTTCCTGCAGGTCTTCTGGTTCTGCTGACTCTGTCATCTCAGCCCGTTCGTCGCCGTCGCCCTGGTCACTACTCTGCTTCGCCTCGTCCCTCGCGCTCTCTACTGCGCTGGGTGGCTCTGGCGGCGTGTCTGGATGACGTCCCTCGTCGATGCGTTCTGTGCGCTCGCACTGTCGGCGTCGTCGTTGCCTTGGTCCTGGCTGACCTCGGCGTCTGGTCTGTCTGGTCTGGTCTGTGGTCGAGCCGTGCTCGCCGCGTCCGCCTGGTGAGTCACTTCGCTGTGCGACTGACTCCGTTCATCTTCGCAGGTCTTGGGCTGCGCGTCCGTATGGCCGACTTCGGTGTCGCCATTTGCGCCTTGGCTGTCTCGTGCGGCAGCTTCCTCGTCAACAGTTTCCTTGTCCTTGGCAGCTGCGCCTGGACCTTGGCCTTTGACTTCATTTCCACTCGCTCCCTCAGCTGTCTCGCCCTCTGTCCCTGCCCTTGCCGTCTCGGCGGCATTTTCTTCGCCTGATACCTCTTCCCCAGCTCGTTCGTCGAGTGGCATGTCTGGTAGGTCTTGCGATTCATCCACTGGTGCTGTGGACTCTGCGCACACTGCGTGTGGGTTCGCGTTGTCAGAGGTCGTGTCGTGGACCTGCTGACCCGCCGTCTCGGCTTGCTGGGGCTGAGATGTGGCTGCGCGGTGGACTCCCGTGTCCACGTTTTCGCTGTCCGTGCTGCTCGCTCTCATTGCGAGGCTTACGCAGGTTGGGCTAGCCTTCTCGCGTGCTCCTGTTTGACATTCTCAGGCCTTTGCCGTAGCCGCGCAAGGATTCTCCTCATCGCGCGCTCGCCGGCGGTTCTTGACTAGGGTTCCGCACGGGTAACACCGCAGGCCAAAAAGTTGAAACCGTACCCGCACCCTCAAACACCATACCCGCTGGGGGTACGGGTGTACACCGACCCGCCAACACGACGGTGTTTTGCAGATACCGCGGTGGAGGCAAATACCGCACATATGTTGGAGTCAGACCGTCCAGAAGAATGGTTCACTAACACAGATACTACGTTGAACGCAGGAACGCCCGCGTCCGAGTAACTATGCACCAGTTTGAACTACTAGTCTAACTATGTATCGCTCTTGTCATCCTTACCTTCAATCTCCATGTGCTTGCGTTTCTGGCCTGTAACAGCAGCGAGAAGATCTTCCATAAAGAGCAAATCACATCTTCCCCAAGCACCAAGGCACGGATTGAGGATGGCGAGAGTCGGCTACGGGTAAAATGTAGAAGTTGACGTCCTTGTGAGAATGCTCGTTCGACAGCAGTTGATGTCGCTATTACTGTCAGTCAGTGATGCAGTCAGGACTCGTTGTAGGACACATACCTGGGACGGAAAGGTAATCCAAAGCCATACGATGGAGTG
>JBBPTN010000428.1:0-17708 GCA_038094075.1 Xerocomus spinulosus
TTTTCCTTTACTGGACATATCCACCATCCTAGTACAATAATTCTGCTTACATTTCAATCTGTTCCAACATGGATTCTCACCTCTTCCTTTTTAGTCAACGTCTGTTTCAATATGGACTCTTTCTTCTATGGCATTTTTCCACGTTCTATCGGGTGAGCCATCATCCAATCATATTATTCCTTCATATCGTACAATAGTTTCATTTCTCTTTATGTTCTATTTTCCCATACCTTGTTAATTTGTATAAGTAGCACAGTATGATACAGAAGGGGTCTTAAGCTTAATCTGCTTGGACTTCCGCCTTGTCTTACAATAGTGTAAATCTAACCTCTGTGAACCTTCGTGTTTGTTGCCTGGTTCTCACTCTAGCTTCACTTGAACTCAGGCCCTCCTTGTCATGTTGACTTGGAGTATTTTCTCAAACCTTCAGACTCACCAGCTTTCTGCTGTCGTTATAGGCTCATTGTCCTAGATGATGTTCAAGATCCAGAACTCTTGATGCTTCATTCTTCCGAGCTCTACATTAGTCCCTACCCCGGCCTAGCGTAACACAACATGGGATTACAGTTCCTCCACCTCTTTCAATAACATATTATGTTTTTCTTCCAGTTTTTGGACTTGTTCCTTTAGATTGCTATTGGTTTGAAATGAACAAATAATTTCTGCTCTTTTTCCATGAAGTTGACAAATGTACACACCTTTGAAGGATTTGAAAGAGTGAAACAGAGAAAATTTTATTACTTGCCTACAACAGCACACCTAACTTTTTGTGATGCATAGTTTGTGCACACCCATTTTGATTCAGGTCCACTTGCACCATATGTAAGGCCAGATGCAGGTGATCCCATAAGTAGCACAGAAATCACATATCTACAAAATATGTCAAACTTAGGAAACTGCAAAGTGAAAAGCCTTACCCAAGATTTCAACTTGGATTCTGCTTCCTCCTGTTCTTCAGTAGTTTTGGGAGCCTCCATCACCTGAGTCTTCCTCCTCTTCTTTCTCTCACCAGATTTATCTGAATTGTACCCTATTTTCTTTTGTTTATAGCCTGGCCACCATGACTAGAAGGTAGTGGCCAGCAGTGAGACTGATTGTGAAATTGGTGAGGGAGTGGATGGGGGAGAGGGTGCTGATACTGATGGAGGAAAGGATAGAAATGAGGCTCCAGGAAGAGTCTCTGAGCAGGTGGAATGAGTGTGGTGTAGGGGAGAGTGCTGGAGACAATGACATATATATTTCTTAGTGACACTATTCAATAATAAAATGTGTGTATAGTAGCTCAAAAAAGTGTCCCAATGTTAGGTCATTTTGAACAAATGGATTAATTGCCAGAGATATAAGGCAAACAAGACAAAATACAGAGGGTGGTATTTCATTTAAATCAAATGATAGTTGATATTATTTGGCTATACAAATAATGATACATGTATTTACATTATGTAAGAGTGCATACACACCCCTATTCCTAATATACAGAGTCATTAAATTACTATTCTTCACTCAATACAGTATTCTCTTCTTAGAGTATGAAATGAACTATTACACACTTTCAAATGCTTCAATAATTGTCATGGGCATTCATTTTATTATTATTACTCAGTTTACAACTGTTTTGGACCATTTTAGTCAGATAAACATTGTTTACTCAACTGATTTTTTATTAGTGCCTTGGTATTCTCTTACCTTCTATGAATTCTAAAGGGCAGAAACTTCATCAAATTGACTCAAATTGCTCTTACTAGCATCATTTACATAATATTAGTAATCAATACTCATATTGACCTTCCAGATGCTTGTATAAGCCCTATACATGGATAACAATGCCTATACAATCATATTAAAGATCTAGGAATGAAAGCCCAGACATTGTATACTGCTCATATATGGGTTATTTGTGCATACATTTACTTATTACATACTATGATGACTGTCCAGTCACTCCTTACTGAATTCCATCTTAAATAAACTTGGTTATATATATATATTGATTTTTAACAAAGTAGAGCAGAGATTGTTATCTATGTACAGCTTTTGTACCCCAATAAATTAGCTTAATATGAATGGTACTAACTCATATGATTCATGGGATAATATCAAGAGTAATTTGAGTCAATTTGAAGAACTTTCTACTCTTTAGAAATCAACGAGAGTAAGAGATCACCAAGGCACTAATAGAAAATCAGTTGAGTAAACAATGTTTATCTCACTAAAATGGTCCAAAACAGTTGTAAACTGAGTAATAATAATAAAATGAATGCCAATGACAATTATTGAAACATTTGAAAGTGTGTAATAGTTGATTTCATACTCTAAGAAGAGAATACTGTATTGAGTGAAGAATAGTAATTTAATGACTCTGTATATTAGGAATAGGGGTGTGTATGCACTCTTACATAATGTAAATACATGTATCATTATTTGTATAGCCAAATAATACCAACTATCATTTGATTTTAATGAGATACCACCCTCCATATGAAAAGGTGCAAAACTATTGCAATGATATTATCAATTTAAAATGGGCATATCTCCACAGCCACTAGGCCAAATCACATGATCCAGGGACCAATATGTAGCCAAGAGTATGTGATTTGTTTAGTCCTGCCAAAGCTAGGCATAATTCCCATGAGTGCTTGCAGTGCACAGCATGCACTGCATCAAGGTTAGTTATTGCAACAGTTTTGGAGGTCACTGTATAAATACCATGCTGTTAGTTTCCCATACTTGATCTGCACTTTCACATGTATCTCTTGTGTCCTCTGTGTCCTCTGTGTCCTCTGAATTCTTGTCCTTGTCTCTGTTCTTGCCTTCTGAGTTTATCTCAGAATCTAAGTCTCTGTCACCTTCATCTCTGGCTTGATCTCCTAGCTTGGCAGGTTCTGTTGACCTTTTTGTGAGAGTCCAACTGCTAAGAGGTAGTTGAACGACACAAGTGTGCATTCTGCATAACAAAAGATCAAGTATCTCTCTTGTCCCACCTATCTAGGTGCAGGACTCCCCCAGCAACATTTCTCACAGACCTTTGTCCCAGCAAGGCTATCACCTCCCCTTAGACTCTGAAGAAGAGGACTTACAACCCTCTGCCCTAGTACCATTGTCCTCTGTCCCAGTCCCTCAGCTTAGAAGAGTTACTGGCTCCTCTATCATGTCTAACCCTCAGCTCTATCATCTCCCCAGACTCCCTAAGCTCTTTAGTCCAAGCCCCTCTGTCCCTAGCCTCCCAGCCACTGTCACTCCCCCATAATAACCCTCACTGCCACAAGTCCTAGCTTTCCCAGTCCTCTTGCCCTTTGCCCAACAGTCCCAATCTCCTTTGCCCATATAACTCAGTCCTTTACTCCCACCACCTGTTACTATGTCCACCACCAGACCAGAACTTAAGGCAGTGCTCCCAGCCAATTTTTCTGATGAAACTAGTGATGCTATTTGCTGGATTACTTCCATGAAGGCTTACTTTACCCTCAATGCCACCCTGTATGTCATGGATGTGGACAAAGTTATGACCACCCTTAATAAAATGAGCAAGGGATGAGGAGTTTAATTCTCTGAGATGTGGTATGAGAAAATGGCAGATGCTGCCATCGCTTCATCTGAGAAAACATTCAACAAGCTAGTCAAGGATTTTAAGTCTACCTTCTATTCCTTCGATGCTAAAGTCACCGCTTGCATTGCATTGACCAAACCATGCCAAAAACCCATCAAGTATGATGATGGGTTCCAGAAATACATCACAGATGATGCCAACCTTACCCACTTTCTAAGTGAAGGGATGGACAAAAAGACTGTCACAGCCATCCTCTACATCATCCCTATACCTAAAGAGGCAAAGACTTGGATTAAGAAAGCCAAGGTCTTCCACACCCAACTTGCATGCATGAATAACCTAGGAAAAGAGAGATCCTTTAACACTTTCTTCCCTTCTTCCTTCTCTGCCACCCCTGATCTTAATGCTATGGATATGAATGCTCTCAAAGTGTCCAAAATGACCCCCATTGAGAAGGCCAAGTGCATCAAGAAAGGACTGTGCTTCTACTGTTGAAAGCCTGGTCATAATGCTCTTCAATGTAAAGCATTCTCTTCCAACAAACCACACCCCCAGAACATTCAAACCATGGATGCTACCCCTCCTGCTATGACTCTTCCCCCTGTGATTCCTCCTACCATGCTGACAATCCCCACCATACCTAAGTCATCTGTACTTGACATCTATGTTACTCAACTTTGCTCATCTGGAAAGAAGGAAGACGAGATTCTTCAGACTCTCAAACTTTGCTTCGAGAATTTGGATGAAGAAAATGTTGCCACCTTGGATGCTTTGGATTTTCAGTAAGGGAGAATGCCTCAATGTCTTCTTCCCATCATGTACTTGTAGGATTACCCAATGAATGAACCTTGTGTCTCCCAGTTCACTTACAAAACAAATTCCAAAGCGTTGACACTGTTGCCCTTATTGACAGTGGAGCAACAGAAAACTTCATCGACTCCAAGCTTATCCCTCACCTTCATACTTCCATTTGATGTCTCCCTCACCCCATCACTGCATACAATGTGGATGGGACTCTGAATCACAAAGGGATAATCAAATTCACCATCTTAGCCAAAGCCATATTTTCCTCCTTTGCTGATGACATCCAACTAATGGTCACCTCTCTGGGCAAACACCAGGTCATCCTTGGAATGCCCTGGTTGAAGAAATGGAACCCTGACATCAACTGGATGGACAAGACTGTAGCTATCACCTGTCCTCCAACCCAAGACATCAATCGTATCACCCTATCTACCCAGCTAGCACAGCAAGAAGCACCTAAGGAACAAGAAGTTCCTGGATGGTGCAAGGACTATGCTAATGTCTTTTCTGAAAAGACATTTGAGATGTTACCTCCCCATTGCCCCTGAGAAATAGGCCTGTAAAGATTTCATTGACAAAAACCTTAAAACCAGTCACATTGTTCCATCCAAGTCCCCCCAAGCCTTATCCTTCTTCTTCATCTCCAAGAAAGATGGTACCCTTTATTCTTGCCAGGATTATAGATATCTCAACTCTCACACCATTCACAATGCCCACCCTCTCCCCCTTATCTCAGACCTCATTGATGATATGAAAGATTCCACCCTCTTCACCAAACTTGACATTTGCTGGGGATACAACAACATTCACATTCATGAAGAAGACCAATGAAAAGCTGCATTCATCACCCCTCTGGGACTTTTTGAGCCTATAGTTATGTTCTTCGGCTTCAACAACACTATTACACTAGGCCCAGGTAGGGACTAACATAGAGCTTGGAAGAACAAAGCATAGGGAGTTCTGGGGTTCTGGGTCTTGAACATTGATAATAACAACAAGCCTATAATGGAGGCAAGGAGCCAATGAGTTCAAATGGTTCTGAGGGAAAGCTTCAAGCCAATGTGGCAAGGAGGGCCTGAGTTTGAGTGAAGCAAGAGTGAGAACCAGGTGACAAATGCGAAGGTTCACTGAGGATGGATTCATGCTATTATAAGACAAGGCAGAAGTCCAAGCAGATCAAGCTGGGGACCTCTTCTGTATTGTACTATGCTACTTATGTAAATTAATGAGGTATGGGAAAATAGAACGTAAAGGGAAATGAAACTATTGTATAGTATGAACAAATAATGTGATTGGATGATGGTACATCCAATGGAAGGTGAAGGAATACCATAGAAATAGGAGTCCATGCTGGAATGGACTTTGACTAAGAAAGAAGATGTAAGTGTTTGTATTGAAACAGACTAAAGCGTAAGCAAGATTGTCAGTATTAGGATGGTGGGTACATCCAATAAAGGAAAAAGAATAACACAGTGAAGAAGCAAGCAAGGAATCATAACATTACCCCCTTTATATGGTGGAAGTTACCAGACCTTTCATTAAAGACACAAAGTCAATCCCAAAGAGGGGTGTGGACAATGGGCTTGGTGTGAGCCATAGCTCCTCAGGGTATGTCAGCAAGCTCAGCATTCTGAAGATCTGGAGGAGGGGATGGGGAATTGAACAGAGTCCTTTGGGCAATCAAGTCAGTGAGCAGCTGGTAGTTGTCATCATCCATGTCAAGTTGCTTAACTTCCATGATGTCTTCTTCTTCAGAGGGCCCATCATCTTCATTGTCAATAGGAATGTTAGGAGGAAGGGAAAGTTGTGACGGAATTGGGGCATGAAGTGTAGTGGGGAATGGTAAAGAGGAACATTTGGGGGGTGGGACGGGAATGGGAGCAGTGGACGAGTCTCTCCATTTGATAGGTGGGTCATAGGGGGATGCTACCAGGGTGCCTTTCCAAGTGATAAGAACAGGTCAACCAGGATAGTTGGCTTTAGTGTGACGTGGTTGAGAGTGGTTGCATAAAGGACACCAGTAGTATAGGCAATCCTTTTGGTAATGTCCCAAATGGCAGCAGGCATAACAAGTTTCATTGTAGTGGGGGTGTTCTCATGAAAGGGGAGAATTTGTAGTCATCCAATAGAGTTCCTCCCATTCCAAGACGTATTCTTTAGCTGTGGTGAGGGGGGAAGTGGGAGCAACAGGAGATGACAGTTGGGTTTTGACTAGCAGTGTTAGGTCAGGAGGGGGTGACTGGAATGAAGAAGGGGGGTGTAATGTGAGTGAAAGGTTAACATAGTTTATCATATCATGAAAGTGAAGTTGATCAAGAGCAGTGAGAATGGCAAATTTTTGTTTCTCAATGTTAAGGTGAATGCAAAGGGGGAGGGTAGCATAAGAAAAAGAATTGGAAGCAATCTGGTCAATGGTATTAAAATTTGTTTGAAGAGAGGTGTAGAGATGATAGGAATGAACAAGACAGTCCATGGAGGAGCCAGCATCCATATGGAGATTGAGATGAGTCATAGACAGTTTGTTGTTGAGGAAGGTGATGAGGGGAATCAGGTCCTCAGAGTTTACTTCTCATCAGCAAATCATGGTTTTTGGTACATAATATCACAGTATTACAAAATATTACAAGATTTACATCATATATATTACAACAGTAGTACAGTAATACATGGTGACAGATCTTGATCATTACAACATAATATAGTGACATGGCAACTTGGCAATGGGTTACAGTGGGTTACAGTGCTGCTGTCAGACACAACCACAGAGCTACAGGTACAACTACCAAATTAATGTTAGGTAAGTGTAGCATTTGATTTTCTAATGCCCGGGAACTTAGCACTTTTTTAGACGAATGGGTCACATGACCTGTTTGGTTTTGCTCCTCTACACCCCATCACTGGTACGAACACCTCAAGAATGCTACAAATGCTACACTATGACAGATGGGTGTGAAGATAGCCACCAGCAAGCCTGCCCATCACACCTGATAGTGGTGACAGCGAGGTGACAGGAGCTGATGCCACTCACACCCATGGACATTGCTCAAATGAACACTACAGTTGCACAGGTAGACCACTGTGACCCACACATGGACACCACCATCACTCTCAAATGGACACCACCACAGAGGCCACACCCACCACAACCCTTGACAGTGATGACAACTGCTGCACACACCACCATAGCAAAAGCAGGACGACAATGGCCACTGCCAATAACAGCCTCAATGGCAAGGGACACACAACAACATGCCATCACCACAACAACAACGTGCTGTGATGGGGATGGGCACATAGTGCACACCATCACCACCATACGACAAAGACTTCAAGGGCAAGGAATGTGCAACAGTGCACTACCACCACCATGAAGACTTTGAGGGCAAAGGACACACTACAGTGTGCCATCACCATAGTGACGGTGATAATGGTGATGGTGAGAAGAGCACCTCCATGAAGATGATAGTGAGGGCAAGTGGTGTGCAATGGCACACCATCACCACAGTGACGGCAACAACAAAGATGGCAAGTGGAGTGCAGTCATGCACCACAACCATTGCAAAGACATGGTGAGGGGGCAGAAGACATGCAACTACATGTACCACCACCACCAGAATGATGATGACGTGGAAGTGGGATGTGCAAATACATACCACCAATAACCATGGTGATGATGAGGCAGGTGCAACAGCACCCATGGGCTGTCAGCACCAGCACCATCACCACAATGTTGGCCAGCAAGGATGTGCAACCACACATTGCAACCACAACAGTGAGGGGTTCAACAGCCCACTACCACAACTGCAATGATGATGACAACGGCCAAGGTGAAGGACATGCAACAGTGTACCACCACTGTTAGCATGATGACAATGATGCTAGGTAGTGCAATGACACCCACCAGAGGAATATCCGAATGCATACCACTACCACAGGCATGGCGATGATGTGGGGATAGTGGGCGCCATGGCACACGACAATGAAAATGATGAGTGTGGGAGGCATGCAATGGCACACCACCACCATCTTGAAGATGGCAGTGAGGGTGAGAGATGCACAAGTGTGCACTATAAACACATTGACAGTAACAACGAGGATGGTGACTCAGTGACAGGATCGCAATCATGCACCACTGCCATTGCAAAGACAATGATGAGGGTAAGGGATGCACATACAACAGTGCACAATCACAAGACGAGGGTGATGACAAGATGGGAGTATGCGTGCACACACCATCAGAAGGTGAGGGATGCAAGCACAGTGGGCTGCCATTACCAGATGATGGCGATGACAACAATGATGATGTGAGCATGCACACCCACACTACATTAATAACAGCAAATACATGGGGTGCACGAGGGTGCACTACCCTCCCTACAATGGTGGTGGCGAAGGTGAAGGATGCTTGACAGCACAATGAAGAGGGTGAAGGCAAGGGGAACACATATGGTAACATTAGATAGCATGTACTAATTACAAGAATACATTCTATTTCTATTTCTAAGTATGAATGGGGGAACAAAAAAAAAGAATGCCTTGTAGTTCAATGGAGTGCTGTATGGTCCTGTATGGTGCTGACATAATCACAGTGCACTATATAGTGCCACACAGCGACATGAGTGGCTATACAGAGTTTGGTGGCCCTATAACAGGGGCTGTATAAGGGGGGACCTCACTGTACCACTGTAACTTCTGTAACCCCTTGTCCAGCACTGGACAGAGACATTAGGATTTGCTGATGCTGTTCTATCTCAATGGGCAGAGAGGGGGAGAATAGGGTGAGGCATTTGAGCAGAGTTTGGTGATGGCATTGATGAAGATGGTGGAGAGATTTTGTCTCCTTTCTTGAATGGGGTAAACAAATGTGTGGTTCATGCTTTCATTATTTGCCTGGCCAGCTTGTGAGCTGCCAGGGCCTCTTTCCTTGCTTCTTCAATTTTCTTGATCCTTTCTTTAGCCACAGGGATGTTCGTTTCTTTGATGATGGTGGGAAAGGTGCAGGGTTCATAGCCCATTATGAGATAAAATGGGGATTGGTTAGTGACAGAATGGGGTGGTGATTGTGTGTAAACTCAGCCATAGTGATATGATCTGCCCATGTTTCAGGGTTGTCCCTGCAGTAAATCCATAGATAGGTTTCAACCTCTTGGTTGACATGTTCTGTTTTTCTGTAGGTCTGAGAATGGTATGCTGTAGATAGGGAGAGGTCATAGTTCAAGAGCTTTCCAAGTTCTTTTGCAAAGGAAGATGCAAATTGAGGGCCATGGTTGAAGATGATTTTGTCATAGAGTCCAAACTGTTTAAATACTTTGTGATAGAAGAGGGCTGCTACCCCTTTGGTGGTGATGGTTTTCTTTGTGGGGCAAAGAATTACCCCCTTCATAAGCCCATGGTCTACCATGACCAAAATGGTATCAAAGCCATCTGCAGATGGAGAAAGATTGGTGATTAGATTGCAGGGGATCTGTTGGAAGGATTATGATGCAGCAGATGGAATGGGGGAAAGGGGGGGGTGTGATGGGTGTGTGTTAGCTTTGTTCTGTTGGAAAATGGCACAACCTTCAATATATTTCCTCACAAAAGTGGAGAGGCCAGGCCACCAGAATTCCACTGTGATGAGTTGTTGTGTTTTCAAGTTTCCAGAGTGTCCTGCACTATTGTGATCATGGTGGCATTGTACCACTGATCACTGGAGATCTTGGTCATCAGGCACATAGATCTGTCCCTTGTAGATAAGGACCTGTCCATCATATGCCCAATCTGAGAGTCAAGATCAAAAATGAGATGGTAATCCCTCTATAGTGTGAAGGGAGTCTGCAATGAGTGGGTCTGAGGGGGAGGAGGCTGAGATCTTGTCATGGAGGGTACTATCAATGAGTTTTACAAAGACATCATTGGAGAGGAGGGTGGTGTTGTCATTGTCATCTGTTACAATTCCTTGCCTGTTCTCTTACTGTATTATTCTTTTTCCTTTATTGGATGTATCCACCATCCTAATGCTGACAATCTTGCTTATGTTCTAATCCATTCTAACACAGATGCTTACATCTTTCCTCTTAGTCAAAGTCCGTTCTAACATGAACTCTTGTTTTTATGGTATTCTTTCATCTTCCATCAGATGTACCATCATCCAATCATATTATTTCTTTGTATCATACAATAGTTTCATTCCCTTTTATGTTCCACTTTCCCATACCTTGTTAATTCGTATAAGTAGCACAGTATGATACAGAAGGGGTTCCAAGCTTGATCTGCTTGAACTTCCACCTTGTCACTATGATAGTGTGAATCCACCTCTGTGAACCTTTGTATTTGTCAGTTTGTTCTTGTTCTTGCTTCACTTGAACTTTTGGCCCTCCTTGTTGTTGACTAGAAGCTTCTCCTTAGAACCCTTTGAACTCGTTGGCTCCTTGCCTTCATTATAGGCTCGTTGATAGTATTGACATTCAGACCCAAACACCAGACTCCCCTTCACACTTCGTCTTTCTCAAGCTCTACGTTAGTCCCTACCCAGGCCTAGTGTAACAAAAGATTAAGCTTTCCTCCTTTTGACACCTACCACCTAGTAGGCCTTCCCACCTGTCACCATTTCGAACCCCTCCCCCTAGCAGAACCCCTATCAAGGTTCTTCAAACCCTCATTGAGGAACCTTCTGAGCTCCCTCTGGAAACATCCCTCCTTAGACCCCCAGTCTCCCATCGACTTCCTTCTCTTTCCACCTTCACCTCCCCTCCAACTTTGTACCTCCCAGTGCTCAGAACCCTCCCATTCCCTTACCCACAGCTAGTCCACCTGCCCAGACCCCACCTCAATCTCCATGTCCTCTGACCCCTCCTATTATCACCATGAATACTCCCACCCAGACCACCTCTTCTGCTTTTAAGGAACTATGCCTGGGAACCCCAGAAGAATACAATGGAAAGAAGGAGACATTCCTCTCTTGGCTAGCCTCAGTCAAGATATACCTCCTCATCAATGAAGAAATCTATGACTTAGACAAGAAGAAGATTGCTTTTGCCCTTTTGTTTATGAAGAAGGGCACAGTAAAAGGATGGGCAGCGTCTTTTATCAACCATGCCGTTGACAAGAACGCTTTTGGAACGTTCAAAGAATTTGAAGAAAGTCTGAGGAAATCCTTCCTCTCTTCAAACATATGAGGAAGAGCACTTATTATACTCAACACCATGATGGTGCAGAAGAACGACATCTTGGACTATATCACATGGTTCAAGATCATGGTGCAATAGGCAGAGCTTGAAGATGGCCTCATGCTCTGCCACCTGTTCACAAAAAGACTAAGGCCTAGTATGGCCTATTGACTCAGGACTTTGGACAGCCCCCAGAAGGATATCAGCAAATGGTACAAGAAGGCGGAGGCCCACCAAATGCACATCGATCAGGCCAAGGAGATGGCTGCATTGCACAACCAGAATACCCACAAGAACCCTGTCTCCACTAAGACTTATTCCCCATCATAGAGGAGTAGCAAGACCAAGGACCTAAATGCAATGGATGTTGATCACATCCGATTACCTCAGGACAAATACAAGGAGTACAAACAAAAATGTTTGTGCTTCAAATAGGGAAAATCTGGCTTAGCCAGAGACTGCCCTAACTATGGGCTGGCAAAGAAGACCACAGAGATGAAGAAAGAACTGGCCATGAGAAAAGTGGATAATGAAGAAGAACTTCCAAGGTTGGAAGAAATTGAGGATGACAAAGAAGAGGAGGACCATGCCTTCATCTCTTGGGTATTCAGCATCATGACACTGGGTTTTTGAATGAAGGGACCAAACCAACGCAGGTACCCTTCAAAGTTAAAAAGTGTGCCCCTGTAATTGTAGTGAATAAGGAATCGAAAGCTCTTTCTATTCCTGTTCATCTCATCGCTGTGAACAGTACACTCAAAGCTATTGAAACTTCTGCCCTTATTGACTCTGGTGCCAACATCTCATGCATTGACTAGGACTTTGTTAAATGCAACAAACTCTCTATGACTCGACTAGAAACCCCCCTCACTGTGTGGAATGCAGACCACACCATCAACAAGAAAGGAACCATTAAGTTCACAACCACCCTTTATGTTGAAATTGCTTCTGTCACACAGAAACTTACCTCTCATGTCATGCAATGTGGACAAGACAACGTTATACTAGGACTTTCTTGGTTCAAGAAGACAAACCCTCAGATTGATTGGAGAAGACAAACCGTTTCCATCAATGACTCCCTTGATGAGTCTACTTACATGTATTTTGACCACACCACAGCCAAGGGGTCCACACCTCAAAAGTTACATCCTTCTCCTCCCCCTCTCGTCTTCCAAACTACAAGAACCTTGAACCCAATGAATGGAATCGTCTACTTGACTTTTTTGGGTATGAAGAACCAGATGCTTTCATCAAAAGAGCCCACTTCCATTACTCCCTTAACCGCATTCAGAAATCCACCTCAAGGTTCTTCCTCAATGCATCAGCTACCAAACAGTTAGAACAAATAGTACAGAAGATGACCACATCCACCCAACTAGCCATGGATGCCAAGAAAGAGAAAGTCACCCTTCCAGCCAAATATGACGAATTTGCATCAGTATTCCAGAAGGAATCCACCGACCACGTTCCCCCCTCTTGACCTTATGATCACACCATCAACTTGAAAGACCTTTATGCTGAAGGTCTCCAAAATCTATCCCCTATCCCCAGACAAAAAGAAAGTGGCTGAGGACTTCATAGAAGAGAACCTTCTTATAGTCATTAAGAGTAGACTTGGCATGTTTCAAGTCCCACTCAGGGACTCAAGAGTCTTCTTCAGCTATGTATCTTTTCCATTAGATTAGGTACTGCCTTGCTGTCAGTTTCCCACAGTGGCATAGAATCTTCTCAACTTCATATTCTTCTTCGCCTTCTATAAGATTAGGAGGTGGTGTAGGGAAGTTCTTCCCATGGACAGAGTTTTCTCTGTATGGTGAGAGAAGAGAAGCATGGAACATTTTGTGGATTTCCATGTTTTGGGGAGATGGAGTGAGTACATGATTGGAGATATGACCTTAGTGACAATGAAGGGTCCTTCCCATTTCAGAGCACATTTTGGGTTGGCAATGGAACATTTTAGGTTTCTAGCTTCAAGCCAGACCTTATCTCCTTTGATGAAGGGAGTTTGTGGGCAGCAAGGGCTTCATTGTAGTCTGTGGAGTGTTTCCATGACAGGGAGGTGAGTCTTGGAAATGACTATGGGAAGGGTATGGGGTTTATACCCTATCATGAGAAAGAATGGTGATTTGCTGGTGATAGAGTGGGGGTGGTGGTTATGTGTGAATTCACCATGGGCAATGTGGTTAGCCCAGTTCCCAGGGTTACATATCTCCATAGAAGATTTGGAGGTAAGTCTTGACTTCTTGGTTGACTTGTTCTGTCTCTCTGTCTGACTATGGGTGGTAAGCAGTGGAGAGGGATAGGTCATAGTTGAGGAGTTATCCAAATTCGAGGACAAAGGCGGAGGTGAACTATGGGCCACAATCAGAAATGATTTTGTCATAGAGGCTGAATTACTTGTAGACTTTGTGGAAGAAGAGGGTGGTGACCCCTTCTGTGGTGATGGTTTTCTTGGTAGGGCAAATAATTACCCTCTTAGTAAGGTCATGGTCCACCATGACCAATAAGCTGTCAAAACCATCACAGATGGGAAGATCTATGGTTAGGTCATAGGAGAGTTGCTGAAAGGGATGGGAGGCAGCAGAAGGAGTGGTAGGGTGGTGGGGTGAGTGTTGGCCTTGCATTGTTGGCACATTGCACAGCCATCAATATATTTATGGATGAAAAAAGTGAGACTAGGCCACCAGAATTTGGCAGTGACAAGTTGGCAGTCTTTAAGTAGCTGGGGTGTCCAATAGAGGTGTGATCATGGGAATGAGTGATGATGGAGTGATGAAGTTCAAGGTCAAAAGGAACATAGACACATCCTTTGTAAAGGAGAATACTGGCATTAATGTGCCAGTCAGAGAGTTGAGAGCAGAATTGTGAGGGAATGGTATCTTCCTTGGCATGAAGTTTTTGGAGCATGATGGGGTCATCAATGGATTTCAATGTGATGTGTTTGGCAAGTGTGCCATTGATGGCTTGGACAAAGAGTGAGGGTGGTAGAAGGGGTGTTTCTTTATTGTCAGAGGCAGAGTTAGATGGGAGGTGATTGGTACAATAGAAAAGAACATCTGGTCCTGAGAGTAGACAACCAGGGACATGGATCATCTTTAGGTCAAAGTCAGCAAGGTCAAGAAGCCAACTGGCTTGTCAACAGTTCAAGTCTTGGGGTTGTCAGAAGTAGGTAAGGTTCTTGTGATCAGTGAAGACTTGAATAGGGAATGGCAAACTGTGGAGGTAGTGTCCCCAGGACTTGAGTGCACAAATGATGGCTAAGAGTTCTCTGTTGTAGATGTTGTAGTTTTGTTCTGTAGTGGAGAATGATGTAGAGAGATAGGAGCAAGGGTGCCAATTGCTGTTGGTGTCGGTTTGAAGAAGGATGGTGCCTGAGGCATACTTGGAGGCATCAGTGGTGATGGTGAAGAGTTGTGAGGGATCTGGGAGGTGAAGAACAGGTTTTGAGAGGAAAATCTTCTTTAGTTTATTGAAAGAAGATTAACAGGAGGGGGACCAGTTCCAAGATGAAGATTTCTTGGTTAGATTAATGAGAGGGTGGGCAATGATGGTGTAGTCGGAGACAAAGCATCAGTAGAAGTTGGTAAACCCAAGAAACAATTGGATATCTTTGAGTTTTATAGAGGTAGGCCAGGATGTGATTCTATCAAGCTTGATGTCATGGGTCCATTGTTACACCAAATGCACACTTGTGTCATTCAACAACCCCTTGACAGTTGGACTCTTTTGAAGAGGTCAACAGAACCTGCCAAGCTAGGAGATCAAAACAGAGACAAAGGCAACTAAGACTTAGGTTTCTGAGATGAACTTAGAAGACAAGGACAAGAACTTAGAGGACAAGGACAAGAACTTAGAGGACACAAGAGATATGCAAGAAAGATATAGATCAAGTATGAAGAGTACTTTACATGCCAATGAGGTATTTATAATGTAACTGCACAGCAGAGAACATTATGGAAGGAAAGAGTATCATAACTAAGTACCTATAAGTAGAAGGTACTGCAGAGGGTGCCATTCGAGGGAAAGAGAAAAACTAGTCCACAACATAACAAGAAAAGAAAGATCCAAGAAAGAGCAGAATGTGGTGAAAATGATAAGAAATGAGTATAGGTCCCATAGCACAAGGTAAGTCATAGGAGAACAAGAGAATATTGTGAAAGAGATAAGAAATCATAACATCCATGGTGAGTTCTCCATGTTTCAAGATCATCCCAAGGTATTCAACCTTGGGGATTGTGAAAGAGCATTTCTTTAACTTTAGATGTAAGTCAAGTTCTTGCATATGCTGCAAGATGCATTGGTGTGGGTGGTGTCACTGGGGGAGAAAATAAGAAAGTCATTCATATAGATGAGAAGCCAGCCTTCTGTGATGAGGTCTTGGAAGGAGTCATTTATGAAGCTCTGGAACATGGCTGGTGTAACAGCTTGAAGTGTCTTTCAGCGCTCAGTGTTGGGATGGACAGAGCGAAGCTCTCGTCGGGGTTTTGTGAATGGGCATAGCCCAGTTCAGAGGCGTAGAAGTAGTCGTAGAGATGTAAGTTTGTGTTATGGCATATAGAATATATTGATATGGAATGCGAAGTCCAAGTGGAACATGATGGTTGTAGGAAAAAAGTAGATTGTATTAACTAAGCACAGCTAAGACTGCTAGGTTCATCCTAACCGATACTCTCACCGTCACAGAGTCCCCCTAAAGATAGCAGGTGTGAGCCGGAAATCCGACAAAACTCCATCCACCAAGCATACAGTTTGATAATCCCAAAGAAGTTGCTGAGTATGAAGAATATCAGCCCATGAAGCCAGTGCGTGCAGCCAGGGAATGGCAGAATTCAAGCAAGGTAGATGAGATAATTCATGGCTTCAAGCTCCTGACGTGTGAGGCGAGTGAGTACCATCTGACATATGTTGCATTAACAATTGGAACATCCATTCTTGTTCTGAATTCCAGCACCCCCTCCACACTGGGTGATTTTGTTCCCAAATGCTGGGTTTGGGCCACCACCAGCATTCGCTTTGGGACAAAATGATATGACCAAGGACTACATCAAGTTTGTAGGGCGAAAAGGCATTGCCGATGAGGCGTTCCTTCATGTCATGATGTGTAACTCCGTAAGATACTATGGTTTCAGATGGCCCAGCAATGACCCATAGATGGAGATCAGAGGGTCCGAATTCTACAGCAAGACACCAGAGCAATCCTCCGTTACATAGATAGGTGGCGGTGTGCGGCCGACGGAAGATATTGAAAACACATGCAATTCAACAGTGGTAATGTTCACGCTTATCGGTTATAGAAGGAAGTGGATCCTCTCTGTAGAATCTGCTGTATAACAATGCTGAGGAAGGAGAAGGTCATTGAGTGTGGTAGAGAGCGGCAGAAGAGTCATGAATTAAGATCTGAAATCGGGTGCCTGACTGAAGCAATCGAGAAAGGAGGCCAAACACGGTAAGAATGGGTGAATGAGCAAACATAATGCAAGCGTGGATCTCTTGCACGGGAGTAAGGATGATAAATCCCTTGGAACGGAGACGCTTGTCCCAATGGAGATTGGAGGGGAACAGAGAAGCATCCCAGTAGTCAAGAAAGGAGTCCTTAATAGCTACCAACTCTGCAGGCTGTTCAGCAGATGCAAAAAGGGAGTACAATAGAGAGTTCGACAAGACGGGTAGCAGTAAAGGAGGAAAACGTGAAGATGCGGGGTGGAGGGTCAGGGTAGCATGTTTTTTGGTCATATATTGTATGATTTGTCTCACAAAGTTGACTTGCTGCTTGGAGGTCAATACGACAGTCTCTTCAGACATGAAGTTCGACTCGTTGGCGGTTATGAAGAGAGGGTGCTTATATAATGTCCCAGGAAGCATACTGGGTGCAGCCACTCTTCCAAGGTGTGCAGACAGCGAAGAGGGAAAGAATAGAGCAATGAGACTCACTCTGTATTAGCAGAGACTTGGTATAGGAGTATTACACTTGATTAGATCAAAGTGTAGCTTGATAAGATCTCAGATCAACTGATCTGTGAGAGTAGTGAAGGGGATCTGAGATGTGTGAGAGAAAGAAGCTCTTGCTTCAGATCTGATCTCTGCTAATTACATGACGGCTATATATACCCAGAGTTAAAGAGGAGATCTAATCTCTAAATACTAAATAGAGAATGAAAGAAGTATCGTACGACATTAATATTACCATAAGAAGGAAATATTATGTCACA
>JBBPTN010000429.1:0-17704 GCA_038094075.1 Xerocomus spinulosus
GTCCAGGGTTTTTTCTGTCATGGGGTTGTCAGATGACATCGTTGATCCGAGAGAACTATTTGATTACCCAAATATATTCTATCTGAAAGTCTCATGAGCAGGAGAGTTATCCTCGTTTCATGTGACGTGGGTCAGCATTACCTCTTTCGAAAACGTCAGGACTATGGATGTATCAAGTCTCTTCGACGGTAGAATGATATAGCACGTTTGCTTACCATAGTCATACCCAACAGCGGTGATCACCACCACTAGTAGGACGAACGATGGGTTTTCGGGCAGGAACTAGACAACTGACATACAAGTCATGTAGTTCTTCATCTGAATGTCCACGATAGCTTGCTGCAAAGCAACGGCCATAGCTGGTTGCAGGTGTTGAGGTGCAGGAGCAATGAGCCCGTAGTTTATCGGATGTACTGCTTGACCGGAGATGCATATACTTATACGCCGGAACCTGCGGGCAATTAAGTAAGATGGTGCGGTATGCTGCGATGACATTCAATGTACTTATTAGTACACATATCAAAAATCCACACTGCCTCGTCCAACGGTCTCCTGATGCGTACTGCATGGGGAAATACTATCACCGGCACGTTTAGTCTGGAAAGGCATCAGTACGTACTTGGTAAAGCATGGAATTATCAACATGGGGAGTGTATGATATATAGAACTCCACCTATAGATGAAACACCCGGCACGAACGGCACAGGCGAATGGTCATAGCTCATGCCTGCCGTTCAATGATCCCATGAAAGATGCCAAAACCAGTGTAATACAGTTTACTGAAGAAAATGTCCAACAATCTCTCAAACTAGGCATGTTTCGCGCAAACAGGGAAGTATGTAGGTGTAAACAGATCTCGGTGCACCGTGTAGTTGGTTGAGGTTGACCACTGGATGATCGAGAGTAATAGCTGTGAGTGCGGCCATGTTTACAGATAGCTTAGGCAGAGCGAAGACAGAAGGGGAACAGACAGATCCATCAGCAGAAACGCCGTGAACTAGCAAGGCCATGAGAGCCCTTGCGCTATTCACGAGGCTCGCATTAGTGTGGGGGGAAAAACGTTTTGCTCGCGAGGGTCCATTAGCCTTGGTAGGATAGCAGCGCATTCCAAGGGTAATCGCTCCTTGCAATGTGCTAGTGGCTCAGATGTACTTGCTAGACTCTTCCCCCTTGCAAGGTCATTTGAGATTTGCAAGGCTCGTATCATCACACATGGCTTTACCAGTGTTACAAGGGCCTTCAAGGCATAGCATTCCATCCATAACAAAATACATAGCATGTGACAGTATGGTAAAGTGACTGGGGAGAACAAGAGCGAGGCAAGCAAAGTCCACTGGAAGTGTTGATTGCAAGGTGAAGCAGTCCGTATGCCGATCCTGAGTAATGGAAAGTCTTGGGTGCGAAAAGAAAAGTCGTCAGCGGGCAGTGAATCATGTGGGCAATGTGCTGTGCGGACGCTGAACCGTGGCATTAGTTGCTAAGACAGACGAGAAAATAACACACGATGGACTTGGTATAATATACTTTGCCAAAAAAATCAGCGACCTTTGTATCAACTGAGAACTTCACGAACCTTAAAACCCGTTCGCGCGCTTGCGGCGAGTAGGGTTACTACGCTTTGCAGGGGCGGTTGACTTCCTCGCCTTCTTTGCTGGACGGACGGGTTGGTCAGCAAGGATGCCCGGATTGTTGACTGCTTCTTCGTCTTCTGTTAGCTCTGGCAGCGGTGAAGCTGGCTCAGGAATATCTTCGTTGTCTAAACTATGTCCTTGGTTGCCAGCGTGTCCCAGAAGGCTTCCATGCTTGTTGATGACGAGGTTGACGCATTTTTTCTTGTGCGCGGGCAGTGCTGGTGGTGGAGATTCCTCGGGGTTGCCGCTTGTAATGGCAGTGTCAACTGTAACTGACCGGGCTGAGGTGCTGGGTTGTCGACGCAGGCTAGGGAGCTTGGGTGTGACTTGGCCAGCTGGTGCTTCACTCTCGGATCTAGCGACCTGGTTGGTTAGCTCACTAGAAAATTGGCGATGTCTGGAGAGCCCAGACGAATGAGATGAGACTACCCGGTGGGTAGTGGTGGGGCGGCGACCAGATGGTTCTGATGGGCGGGACAGAACAACTTGGTGGGTCGATTGGGTGGCGGGAGCATTGGTGATAACTCTTGTGTCCTCGTGGGTGGGCCAGCCTGCATCAAAACTCTTGCTACCAGACCCAACAGTCACATATTGCGATATGAACGGCACGTTCTTCAACTTTGGTGGGAGCCGACTTGAGTACATGGAGGCGCTGGTCTTGCTAGCTTGGTCACAGGTGTTCTGCATCCTGCTGCTGCTGCGAGATGGGGCAAGAGACTGGTATTCTTCACCTCCAGGCTCTGCCTGGTGCCCGGTCACTGGAATTGCTGTACAGGAACGTAGTGGCAAGTCAGCAGGACTCTGGGCCATAAGAAAATCAGTGTGTCACCTGAGTCTTCAGTGCGATATGGATTGTTATGTTCATACTCAAACTGAGCAGTGTAGTCGTCTGCTGTGTTATAGTGGAACCACTCGTCCTCGAAACCAGCAGCAGGCCAGTGAGGAGTCACATCTTCATCTTCGCTATTGTTGGATTCTTGGTGATAAGCCTTCTCTTCTTGGTGCGTTGAGTGACGATTGAAGCCTCTCGCCGAATTATTCTACGAATACATGTCAGTCACTGTTGAAAAGTAGATACTTTCTGTCACATTGTTTCTAGGCCGTGCTGAGACATACGTGGCCCGAGTTGGTTGTTCATTCCTTGCGCTACTTGGTTGGCCAGCCCTACGTGCACGAATCTCAGCCATGTCATCCTCACTACTGTCGTCCTTGGCTGCGGCATTTTGCTCACTCGCAGGCCTTAAGAGTCTGGTGATGTGATGATGAGAAACCACATGCGAAATGTCACCAACATACCTGTTCCACCATGCAAGAGTGGCGTTTACCCATGGATCTGTCTTGTCCTCAAGCATCTCAACGATCCTCCAAAATAGTTCGCAAAGGTTCATGTCGCCAATGCGATCACCCCATTGCTGCGCATGGCTAAGTGTGAAATATGTCTGATGGATCACCATCACATCCGACATCAGATGAGGTAGAGTGGAAGCTAACCATGCTTACAATAATGTGAACGTAAGCTATGATGTGTGGGGTCACTTCTTGGAGGCCCCATGCACGATTCTTGGATGGTTTTGCTGCATTCCGAGCCGACTTGTTGCTCATCACAGCCGAGGGTCCAATAAAAAGATGCTTATAAAACTGTGATAGAATAGAGTAAGCTATATAATATGTGTAGAATGATCGAAACATACCCGAGCAACTATGTGGTTCCGAAAAAGGCCGTGTGTTTTGTCCTTTGGGTCATAGGAACCATCTTCGTAGAAACCGGCGGGCCACTTGGATGGAACGATATGTATTGCACCCGACTGAAGTCTTTCCATTCCTCTGAAGCAAAGATATCAGAAGTAATGATTAAAAACACTAGAACGTACTTATCAGGGTCGTCATCAAAGTCTTCAAGCTTCCTAGCAGGACAGAAAAAACGCGCCAGTTGTGGATGGAATATCCCACGCATATCCTTGTCATCGATCTCCGGGATGGGTGGATCGAGTGCATCCTTCTTATCAAACATGTCTTTTGGTACGTACTTCAACCCTTTGTGTTTGATGGAGCCAATGTCCATGGAGCGTCCATCACTCATTCCTTTCATGATCTAAGTGGTGGAGAGCTGTAAATTAGGGCGCATATACACAGGTTAGACGTACCATTCTATTGATTTCCTTGAACCCTGACGGTGTTGCTGTGTCAAGCTTTGCCTTGAGGGATGGAACCAACTTCAAGAGTCCACGGTATAAGTGAAGGTGGTGTTTGAGATTGTCCTCGGAGCTAGAGAAAATGGATTAGCATGAGATAATAACAGAATGACAATGCATACATCATCGGATCAGGCTCTTCACCATTGTTGTGGCGAAGGCCAACAAGAAGGGCTGTCGAAGAGGCACCAAATGGATCCAATGTTGCTGCAGCTTGCTTGCCAGCCATATGGTAAACCGCCATCTCAGATGAATCAAGAGTGGGACTGTACAACTCCGGTAGGAATGAATCATTACAGATGAAATAAGGGCATACCAGGCTGTTCTTGCTGTAGATACAGCATTTTCGAAATCCTTCAATCGTGTGCTTCGGTTGGGATTGTGTTCTGGCATGGTTTCAGGACGACATGGAGTAGAGACAAGGGTGATGCGTGATGCGTGACAATGTTTCTTTCTATTATCTCATCTTCCAGATTAGGATGTCACGTGGCTAGGATCAATTACCGCCATCGCAGCTATACACTCTACTACCATTCGATCTCGTCAATGATCCAGTGTCCAAATTGTGGCAAGGAAGTCCGACTACGTGGGCTGTCAATACACATCACCCGATGGTGCAAGGGTCATGATGCAGCAGTTCAGGAGGCACTGGACAACCGAAGACGCATTCAAGCTGAAGATTGGCAAGGGTCATCTACCAGTGCTGCGGAGGACCTGGATGAGCCAATGCCAGGTCATTTTGGTGATAATGACAGTGTCGAATATGCGGTATAACTTTTGATCACTCTAATGTTGCTTAATTTCACATAATGCTATAGCGAGAGTCTGACACGATAGAACCAGACTTTCGGCCATCTGGGCGGCCAAACAGACATGCTGGAGTCCCCAAACGGTATCAGGACAACATGCCGGAAACACGCATGCCAGCCGAGCCCATCCAAAGTAGTGCTCTGGAGTACAGCAATCAAGAATTCGCTCTTGCAGATGCACTCTCCCAACAATCACTCCCCCGATCCTTATCCCCCCCCAATCCAGCTGCCGCTGGGTGGGTTAGTACAGACCATGATACCTATGATCTCTTTCGCCAATACTATGACACTTTTCCCACCTACGATCCTGAGAACAACACATACTTTGATCAGTTCTGTGACGCATCAACATTCAATCAGACTGATTTATCTGCGGAACACAAGCGGTCATGGTTCAGTTCCTTTACATCGTCACTGGAGACCTTACAGAAAACATATTTCACTCCATTTCTCAATGCGACCACTTTCCGTTTGATGAGTTGGTTCTACAACTCCTCATCATCAAAATCTCTTGGCGATCTCGATCGACTTGTCCAGGAAGTCATTCTTGCAGATGACTTTGATCGAGAGGAACTTCGAGGCTTCAGTGCGGCTCGTGAAGCAGCCCGTCTTGATGAACAGTCACACGTCTTTTCTGCAGCTGATGGATGGAATGAAACATCGGTTGAGATTTCTCTCCCATGCGAGAAAGTCCAGGTGCCAGAGGAGAGGGCAGCGAAGTTCTCGATTGAAGGGCTTTACTATCGTAAATTCTCAGAGGTATTCAAAGCAGCATACCAAGAAGTGACAGCAAGTACATTCCACACTGCGCCATTTAAACTGTATTGGCAACCAGACAAGGAACTCCCACCAGAGCGCATCATCTCGGAAGTCTATACCGCAGATGCAATGTTGGAAGAACACGTAAGGATCAAATCTACACCCAGAGCTTGGTGTAACTTGGAGACCGTTATCGCACCTATTATGCTCTGGTCCGACTCAACCCACCTTGCAAGCTTCGGACATGCTGCCTTATGGCCAATATATATGTTTCTTGGTAACCAATCGAAGTACACACGATCAAAGCCTTCTGCATTCGCTGCACATCACTTAGCATATATACCCAAAGTATGTTAGATTGTTCGCTTTTTTACTAATGTGGACTGCAGTTGACAAAATACAGCTACCAGACACGATTCAAGACCTCTACCGAAGCATATTCCATTGTAGCGCAACCATGGCGGTCCTCACACACTGCAAGCGGGAGATCATGCAGGCAGTCTGGCACTTTCTACTCGACAATGAATTTCTCGAGATGTACAAACACGGAATTGTGCTCAAGTTTCCTGATGGCATATTTCGGCGAGTGTTTCCTCGAATCTTTACTTATGCTGCAGATTATCCTGAAAAGTGAGGTCATTCATTACACACTGACAAAAGCTAACTATTATCAGGATTCTTCTTGCATGCATGCGCTTTCTTGGTCGCTGTCCATGTCCCCGCTGTCTCATGAAGAAGGACAAGGTTTACTGCTTGGGTAGCAAACAAGATCGACAAAAGCGAACTAGGGCCAAACGAGTTGATACGGAGCAACGCCGCAACTGGATAGAAATTGCCCGCGAGGCAATATATGCTTTGGGGCGAGGTATAATCAGTGTTGCGGTAGAAACTGTCCTTGGGCCTCGTTCTTTGGTTCCAACACGTGTAACTCGCATTCTTTGAATCTATTGTTAACTCGAGTCTAATATTTGACTAGAATGCATTCTCAGAAAAGCTTTCACAGTTCGGTTTCGACTTCTACTCAATGCTTGTGCCAGATTTCATGCACGAATTCGAGCTGGGTGTATGGAAAGCCACGCTGACTCACTTGCTTCGTATTCTTTATGCATATGGAGGTGACCAAATACAAGAAGTCAACCTACGGTAAGTGAAATGATCCTGATATAATGAAGTGCTCTACTAAAAAAATCACTAGCTATCGTCAAGTACCTACATTCGGACGTGATACAATACGCAAATTCAGTAGCAACGTTTCAGGTCTGACAAAACTCGCAGCGCGTGATTTTGAGGATCTTTTACAGGTATTCTATCGGTCTTTTTACCAATTAATTCTAACTCAACCCAATAGTGTGCAATCCCAGTCTTTGAGTACCTCCTACCTGACCCATTCAATGAAGTTATAATGGATCTACTCTTCGAGCTCGCAACATGGCATGCCTTTGGAAAGCTGCGTATGCATACTGAGACGACACTATATGATTTCGACAATTGTACAACACGTCTTGGTCGTGGTCTTCGTAGATTTCGTGACGAGGTTTGTAGTAAATTCCGCACATTTGACTTGCCACAGGAAACTGCTGCACGAGCACGTCGACAGGCTAGGGCAGCAAAGGGAAAGCAGCCTACAAGCCACAGCAAAAGCGCTGGATCAAAAGAGCGCGCTTTTAACCTATCAACCTACAAGCTACACTCGCTTGGAGATTATGTCCAGTCCATTTGGCGATATGGTACAACGGACAATTATTCAACTCAAGTGGTAGGAATACACTATGTTCTATATCATAATGGCCTTAAATCAAGCGATAGGGCGAGTTGGAACACCGCCGAGTAAAGCGATTCTATGCAAGAACCAATAAGATCAAGTTCACACGTGGTATTGCCAAACAGCAAGCACGCGAGCGGCTTCTTCACAGGTTGCAGGATATTGAACGCCTTACTCATGAGCAGAATATGGGAGAATCATCTGACAACGACAGCAAGCCGTTTCTGCACTTTGTCGATCAGGATCCCCTTCCGTATTGCTTGCCGCAGCAACATTATCAGATGTCGACCTCACAGAAGCACTATTGGGACATTTCCTCCTGGTTGAAGCAAAACCAGGATGATATTGCTGTCAAGGTGATCTATAATGATTATTGACCGAAACTAATTACACTAAATAGCGATGAGTGTAGAACTTTCTCCCTCGTCTTAAGACTCATATTCTCGCACGGCTGTCTGGTCGCCCGTATGATGGAGATGAACACATATTCTCACTGCATGAACAAAACTCTATCAGCTTCGTACAAAACCGAATCTTTCGTCACAAGGTCCTCCGTGTCAACTACACAAGCTATGATTTACGCAGGTGCCAGGACTCACTAAATCCCCGCACAAATTCAGATGTGATGGTTCTTGCACACGAGGATGACAATGAACACCCTCACCCATACTGGTATGCACGTATTCTTGGGGTGTTCCATGTCAACGTGCGGCAGGGTCAACGCGTACAGCGGATGGATATCCTGTGGGTTCGGTGGTTCGGTCGTAATCTTGCAGAGAAGTCAGGTTGGGCTGCGAAGCGACTCCCTATGTTGGGGTTTTTTGATAGCAGTGAGGACGGCGCCTTTGGCTTTCTTGACCCTGACATGGTCATCCGTGCGGTACACCTGATCCCCGCTTTTATCTATGGGCGAACGTCAAATTTGCTGCGCCATTCGATTGCCTGTCGACCAGAGGATAAAGATGGCGACTGGGATTGGTATTACATAAATATGTAAGCACAGAACACCGGCACATGAGTACAACTCATGGTGTAAAGCTTTGTTGACAGAGACATGTTTTTGCGCTTTCGTGGTGGCGGTGTCGGACACAAATCAACACGGGAAGAAACACGATGCTTACTTGATGATCGTGACAAACTTGACCGTGTCCCCCACACTAGAGAGTATGAGGCAACACAGCGAGGATCAAGTGCCGATCTTGATGAAGAGTCTGAAGATGGGAGCAGTGAGGAGAGTGAAGACACAGACGAGGATGATAACATGAGTGATGGAGAGGACGACAATGATGAAGAAAACATACCTGCCACGGGGACTTCACCTGAAGTGCTTATGAGCGAGGAACTCCGAGACGAAATCGACGAGTTCGGATATCATGGCCTAGATCAAGTGGTTGAGGAGGAATCAAATGATGAAGAGGAGGAACTGCGAGAGGACGCACTTGGTGCAGAGGATGGAGAAAATCCCGATGCGAACGAGGACGAGGATCATCTGTATGCAGATTTTTGATTTTTTGACTATGATTCTGTCTAGCTCTGGCCGATTACCACCAATTTACTTGGCTCAGACGGGCACAAAAGAAGTCAACTAGCGAGGGCCATCAAGACCTTGTGAGACCCTGTCCAGGTCTTGCGAGACGCAGGGGTTGGGTAGGAAGGGCGTGGGAGCCCATATGAGGCAGCGGCATGGCTCGGCTTGTCTCGTGAGAAGACGAGGGTGGCTAGGAAGGACGTGGGAAGCCAATCGATCTATGCTGGGCCATGCTATCTCAAGGCACTTTTGCTGATGACGGTGCGGCAGAATGGTGGCAATCGAAGTTCAGGCCCTGCGGCGGGTATCCACTTTCCGTATCTTGCCCCATTTCGTCGTGCATGACGCAGCTGCAGGGCTCGAGTATATGTGCAACAGGCACTGCCAAAACGGCCGATTCATAAAAAAAAACACTTGACATGGAACAAACATGATGCAAAAAGTAGGTGATAAGTTAGTGATTTGCAGGAAAAAGTAGCAAAAACGTGTCGTCACAAGAATGAATAGCTGTCAGATCATACTTCAGGCCACTGCACTCACACTTCCCGTCGTCTCTTGACACGACCCCGGCTTTCACTGATGATAAAGCGGAATTGATTCAACGACAAGACCACCAAGAAGAATGGAGGATGGACACGCACGCAAACGCCCTATTCTTTCGTTTCCGACTCTCTTTTTTCATCGCATTCCGCATCATTTTTCGTCTTGCAGCTCGCTCGGGATCCGTCGTCATCTTTTAATCATAAAGCTTGAATATAGCAAGAAAGCGACACAGTGAGGCATACCTTGGTCACCCGCGCCACACGTCGCTCCTGCTGCACGCGCACAGCACCCTGTCGGATCCGGTTATAGACGCGGGTAAATGCCGTCGTGCCCACTTTGGCTTGCACGAGGTCTTGCAACTCGAGCGCAGTTGTCTTGAGTTCGACTAGTAGTCATATTACTTACAGACACTAACACACGATGAAGCATATAAGACGTACCCATACCGGGATCCCGGATCGAGCCTTCCTCGGTGATGCGGTACACTGGTGTGAGGATGTGCGGCAAGAGTCGCTCGAGTTGTGTCGCTTCCATATGCGACGACATCGCAGCAAAGAAACGTAGGCAGGACAAGGGCGAGAGTGCCCAATTTGCCTGTCATGGTTAATATGTAAATATTATATACGAAAATACGGATGGGACGCACCGGTGCGGTCGATTTGTTCCGTCTCGCGATCTGCGCAGATCGTGTCTGATAAGAGAGCTTGGAGAACAGCCAAGGAAGCGCGTCTCCTTGACTCTCCTTATCCTTTGTTCCATCTTCGCTATCACCCTCGCCCTCCCGCTCATCATCTTCACCATCTTCACCTCTCTCATTTGCCTTCCTTTCCTCCATCCGCCCTTCCGACGCCGCCTGCGCAACAAACCACTTTCCGACAAAAAACAAATTCTTCACCGCCTGCAACGCTCCGGCTGTCTCCACGTTCGGATTCTTGAGAAACGCGCACAACTTGTCTGCCACGTCCTTCATACCCCCATGCGTCAACACCTGCTCAGCACTTGTCCCCACAGCTCCAGACTCCCTCGTTATCGTAGACGCCGCAAAGAGGTTCCCGAGCAACCGACACGCCGCGCTCCGCACCCATGCATGTGGAAAGACGAGCAGCTGCACGACCGCCGTCCACCGCACCTTGCCTGGTTCCGTCGTCACCTCCGGAAACACTTGCAATACCTTGGCCAACCCTTGCAACGCCTGATATGTCGCATGCCATTCCCCATCCAAAGCCTCGTTGTCTGAGCCCATCTCCCCTCCCAACCATGTACAACTGGTTTCCGCGACCAAACCCAAGTCGCCCAGAATGGCATCGAGATAGGGTGCTGATGCGCGTTGGAGCGCGTCCACAACGAGCCCGTACACCTGCACCGCGACGCTCTGCAACGCTGTATTTTCCCTTTGCGACACCCACGCGTGTAGATGCTCCATCACGCCACGCTCTAAGAGCAACGTTTGCTCCTTTTGGAACCGCTGCACCAGCACCTGGATCACGCTCCCAGCAGCCACGCGACACGCCTTGTCCGCATCGTTCGCCATACACAACACCAGCGCAACGAACAGCAAATCAGCGTACTTTGCCATCAAGCCCATGTCGAACTTGGTGATGAATGCGTGCAGGAGCTCGAGCACGCTCGATCGACCCGAGGCATGTTCGTATGACAGGTTCCGCGCAAAAAAAGTGAGGGTCGTCTGTAAACGCCCCGAGCCTTGTGGGTAATCGAGTAAGAACTGGAGGAGGAGCGACCGCGCGGATTCGCGCGTGTGCGCCGACTGGGATGTAACCAGGATAGATGATATCGTCATCATGAGATCGTACAACTCGGGCACGACCAGCTTGCGCGCGACGATCGCACGGAGCAGTGCGAACACGCTCGCTTGTCGACTAGGTTCCTCAAGGTCAGGTGTAAGGAGTTGGAGTAAGAACAAAAGGTCTTGTTCTTTGACGTTGGACGTTGGACATTCACGCAAGATCGTTGCGAGTGACTTGAACGCTGTTTGAGCAACTTCGGACTCGGCACTTCCAACGGAACGAATGATGCCAATGATCTGATGAGCCATGAGCGGCGCTGAGGAGGCGACGGTTTTCAAAGGAGATTGGAGTATGCAAGCTGCCGCTTTGAGAGCTCCGACGATGACAGCCTCTAGTTCAGCATATAGCGTGTTTCCGATCAAGTTCACAAACGGTTCCAATCTTGCCAATAGTTTCGCGTCGTGCAGGTCGAACCGCGATCGTCGATAAGCCGTCGTGAATAAATCAAGCCCAAACACAACGAATCTAAGGAGAATCCACCGTCCGTCAGCCCTAACGCGCATACACGCGCACAAAGTAACCCGACGTACCGATACGAGTTATGCGCATAATGATCATTATCGACGGCGATCTTTCGCTTCGTCTGGACAATGTAGCTGTCTCCACGTCCTTTGCCCTTTGTCGGCGCCGTCTTTCTCTCCGCCTCCCGCAAAAACTTGGCGTTCTGGCTGATCAGCGTATGACATAGGACCAATAACTCTGGCGGGTTCAGGCGCGCATTGGCATTGAGACCACCCGCGATCCTTTTAAGCACCTCGTCTACTTGCTGCATCGGCTTGGCAGAATTCGTCACCTCCATCACAGATCGGAGCGGTAGTAACAGCGCACTGATCCGATCCGGCGATACATAGCGGGCCGAGAGAGCGAAGCAGTCCAATCCTCTCGATGTGCTCCCCTTGACCTCGCGCATCTTGGTCTTGAAATCCTCGTGCTGAACATCCTTGCCCGACTCGCCAAACACGACTTCGGAAGCGATGTGTGCGATGTCGTCGATACACCCATCAAGGTCATCAAACGCAGCGTCGCCGCGGTCTGTCGAAGTAACGTGGGTCAGCAATGCATGCGTGACGTAGGCAAGTACATGGAGTTGGGGACCGCGCAAGAGCGCCGCTCGAAGCTCTCGAAGGGCCAACGGCAGATAGCTCGGTCCCAACGTGACGGCCATCCGACACATCGTCTCACGAACAAGGTCGCGCGTCTCTTGAGATCGACTGCGTAGCGCCTGACTCAACACCGTCAATAGCTTCCCAATCTGTGCTTCTTTCGCGCTGGCGGGCAAGTGTAATGCGACGTTGGCAATTCCGGTCGCAACAGGAATGCGGAGGCTGTCCTCATTTTCATCTCGATTCTCCAGGTAGCCGAGCAACGCTGGGAGGAGGCGCACATTCACCGCGTCAGATATCTTCTTGACTTCCACAGAGGGAACGACGGGTACGGGCTGAATATCCATTGCATCCTCTTCGCCTTCAGGCTCGCCATCAACGACGACATCTGCGTCCATCTCCTGGACCGCTTCCTCCATCGAAAAGTGAAAGCTTTCGAGGATGGCAACCAATGCGCGTACGTGCACGCGAACAGCTTCGCCCTTGTCCTTGGAATTCCGGACGTACTTTTGAACCAGGCTGTGATACGCTGACCAAGGAAGCTGCTTCGCAATTCTGCCTAGCGTCTTGATCGCCTCACCTACCAGCAAATGGTCGAGCGACGTCGTCGAGACGACGTAATGTTCCACAAGCGGCAGAAAGATGTCCACCAGAGTTTTGCCTCGCATACATCCTTCGTCGCATTGTTCACCAAGCCGCCGAAGGGCCCTCGTCCGGCGGTGAACTTGAATGTGGTGAATGTTGGTGAAGAAGCTTGCTTCGTCGTCACCGCCTGCGAGTAATGGCCGCATCTCCTGTAGTGATTCAGTGCGTTCGCATTTCATTACAGCATGCGCAATGACGCCGAGGGCTTCCGCGCGAACGAGCTCCGACTTGGACCTCAACGTGTGTTTGAGCGTAGGGAGGACAATGCGCATCAGCATCGTTTCTGCCTCTGCCGCAAGTGGTGCATCGGATGCAACAACCCCGACAAAACGGCGCAAAGTGAACGCGGCACTGTTACGAATAGCGAGTTCTTCCGGATCTTGAATGAAATGGAGTGCGTTGTATGATATGGGCAGCCAATCACGAGCAGATAGTGAGACGTAGCGCTCTTCGTTGAGTGTCGTAAAGGCTGTCAGCCGACGATCGAAATTGGGTTCGTTCACCCGTTTTTTGGAACATGCGTTGAGGGACTCCAATAGCGAGGCAAGACTTGAGAGACCGTGGAGGTCGGCCAGTTGGTTAAACGTCAAAGTGAGGGCAATCCGGGCACTGTTGGAGCGCAATGTAAGGAACAGTTGTGAAAGCAAGTCGTAGACCTTTGCAAATGTCGGTGATGCCGCATCTGACAACTCGGGTACCAGCGTAAACAAGTTTTTCAAAATCGTCAATAGATTGATCTTGGTCTTTTCCGGTACCATCTTCCCCGGCTTGCGCAAGAGCGGCGAAAGTAAGCCCACGAGAACGGATGCCTGAGCAGGATCGCTGATGTGGTGGGCCACTTGCGATAGTACGCTGATCTGGCGTTGGGTAAGGGGAGTCGACAAGTGTTGGTCGCCCTTGCTCCGCTCGACGAGGGTTGTGAGGTTTCGAAGAAGTATCGAGAGGTGCGGCTTGACAACGTTTTCCGCGATCCAGTCATCCTCGGAAGAGAATGCAAGCAAGCAATCGACGATGTCGAAGACGTGCATCAGGACGGCGGACTTAACGTTCGTAGCGACCAAGCAATCCAAAATCTTGGGCAAGACACGATCGTCATAATCTACCAAATAACGGACGTACTCCGGTCTGGACGCCCATAGGTAAAAGAGATCGAGCAGCGCCGTTGGGGCTTGTGTATTCTCCTGGTCAAGAAGAGCGAGTCGTGGTGAAATGATGGCGTTAAAGGACGCCTGCAGGAAAGGCGTGTAGTTGAAGGAAATGGGGTGACGGAAAAAGTCGGCAAGCCGTCGGAGGCCAAGTTGTCGAATAGTCCGCATCGTTCTGGCCGTCGAAACGTCATCAGCCTTGACATCCGCCTCATCGTCCGCATCGTCCTGATCCCCCTCTTCTTCTTCCGCTCGGACCTCGCCAACAACGCTTCCTCCTAATCGGGCTTGTGCAGCTGCTGTGAGGTTCAGGGCAGCTCCCAGAAGAGCAGGCCAATGGGCTACCATCCTCGGCCCGAGATGCCTCAACACGTCTCCCAACAAATTAAGAAATCCGACCTGCTGCTTGAGAGTCATACTGCGAGGCACCTCGGTCACCACAAACGTCCCATCCTGCCACGCCCAACTGCTCGATCCCATGGGCTTTATCATCAGGTCCACCAGCAGTGCGAGCTCGTCCTCCGAACACACGGCCAGTGCGCCCAGCACTGCGGCTCTCCGATCCCCTCCTTTCGAGCGCCCCTTTTTCTCAAGTACGATACCAAACAGTATACGGATCATCGTGTCGACGAACGTCGGTCGATCCGTGACGTCCAGAGAAGACACGTCAAGATGCGTGAGCTCATCCCTCCACAGCGTATCGTCCAGAAGATGCCGAAAGGTTTCCTCATGCCTCACCAGGTTGGGGGGCTTGTACGTAAAAACGCAGTTCAACGCAAGCGTCTGCAGTTTGCGGTCGGGATGTGATAAGAGGGTGTGGTAGAGGGTAAGGAGCGTTTCAGTAGAGTGAAGCGCTTTCGGGTTGGTGAATTTACTGAAGAGCGTAAGCCATGCAGTCAGTTTGTAGCGGGGAAGAGTCGAAGCCGTATTATCGTTCACTGCCATCGATAGAAAGAATGGAACCAGCTCGCGATTGTGCTTCTCGGCAAGCGAAGCACATTGCCCGATCGCCGAGAGCAGTTGCGTCTCGAACGAAACAGGGTCAAATCGGTCGAGCGGTTTTTGATCCTACCAGTAAAGAAATTTAGCGCTGAAAATAGGCCTCTCGATCTAAATTTTACGCTCACGAGTATAATAGCTTTTTTATCGTGTTCTTCGTCCAACCAACTCGCTATTACACCCCTCATCTTGTGTGCGGCGCCGTCTCTCCATGTCCGTTCCTCCTCCCAAGGTTCGTTGTTCGCGCCTTCGTTGTTGTCGCTGTTGAGCCACTCCGGGAGTGCTGGGGTACCCGTCAGTCGGGCGACCGCCTGCAGCTCACCAAAGAGGCATGCCCAGACGGAATCCCCAGATCGCTTGGCCAAGGACGAAAGCGCCTCTGCAGCAGGCGACCACAGTGGCCGCAGATTAACCTTGAGCTGCGCTGCTCAAGAGTCATTCACGCGTACCCGAACAAAGACGAGGCAGACGTACAGATCAACCATCTGATACAAAGGTCGGTGGCAAGCGGTTCATCATCCCTGATCACCTGTCCGATGCGCCCAATTCGCATCACACGCTCACGTACGCCTTGCACATCCAAGGAGACCTCCTCGCCTTGCAAACATCGCCTCAGTACGTCTTGTTCTCCGGGAGACGAGTTTACTAGCTTCGAGGAGAGAATTTGAAGCGCGCTCAGACGCAATGGTCGAGAATGAGAGATAATACACGTCTGCAAGTACGGGTATAGCTCTGAGAATGCCAAAGCGTCTGGTATTGGGGGGCTGGTGATAATAACTGTTAATATGCTTCTCCCAGTCAACGAACCGGGCAGATACCTCGATTGTGTGAGACTTGCTAAACCATCCAGGGCACAGTGAGACCATGACCATCGCCGTACAAGTGTCCTAGTCCACACCGCCAGATCGACCTGTTGTCTCCATGAATCCTTCTTCGCCACCGCAAGGGCATGCATGCATGCCCATAGAACCCAGCCTCCATTCATATGGGATGCGTTCCACGACTCTTCTGGGTTAGATATGTCTAGCACGCGCTGGACTATCCCTACTAAGAGCTCCGGCATCTTCTCGGCGTACGCTGATAGCGACAAGAGGCTACGCAACTCATCGACACCGTCCAGAGTGAGTTCCCAGCGCGACAATCGTTCACAAAGCCAAATATCGACGGTACGCCTCCACACGATATCCACGTCTCCGAGTTTGTCGGAACGTCTAAGGCTCGAGAATAAACGCAACGTCCGCGTTGGTTCCGAGGCAAGGAGGTCATGAGTAGACCTAAACAAGGCAGGAAGTCCAACGAGTTTCCACCCGCCCCATGCCAACTCGGCGAGAGCGCCTAGGAGCGGAACTCCAAACTTGGGTACGTTGAGAGCCTGTGCGACAAATGTACGACCAACGCTCGTTGCCAAGGACATATCTCCCGCTGTGAGAACCGCGATCGAAAAGTTGAAGAGAGAGGCTTCAATCTCAGGGCAAATTTGAATGTTGGGTAGTGCGGAAGCCAACTGCGAGAGCTGCTGTGCTTTGAAACACAATCGATCGTGGTAAGAATACACGCAGAAGGGGTAGTAAAACTCACGAGACAGTCGAGATCCATGACGGACACTGCAAACCACACTAACCAACTGCAGTATACGACAGAGGCGCTCTACCTCTGTTTCGCCTGATGGTGGATGACTAACAATGGTCAAAAATTGAGTGACAAGAATGTCAGCGATGGAAGAAAATTGTTCGGTACTGTTGCAATGGTGGATGACAGAGGTGAGCGTGCGTCGTAGAAGCGTATAAAGAAATTCGGGATTTTCGCAGCTTAGATAGCAGTCGACGACCGGCGCAATGATCGAGGGTGAAGTAGGGTGGAGGGTGGAAGAGACAGACTAGGTAGATGTCATTGTAATCAGTGGGCTGGAAGAGCGAGGGAAAGTTACAGTGCCAACCTTGCAAGCAAAGATTAACATCCAAGCAGTAGCAGTTTCTATGCCTTGGAGATTGTTGGCCATAAGGGAAAGTGCCCTTTCCCGTGCAGAAAATTTTAACCGACGAAGAACGGAAGCCCAGACCTCGGCAGCGGCGCGCTGGACCTCGGTGGCACAATTTGGAAGAACCGTACGCAAAGAAGTCCACGTCTGCTGCAGTAGATCCGAATGTATGGACGGTACAAGAAGGTACCTGAAAAGCTGTGATAGCGTTGCCAGTAACGCCGTCAATGCAGGCGTTTCGATGGAACGGGGAAGAAAATGGAGTAATTTGGCTAGTAGATCAGCGTATACGGGCGATAATGTGGTACGAAGATCATGTGCGAACTTTTGGAGAAGACTATGACCCGGAGTGAGTGAAGACAGCAGAAATGAACGGGGTACGACAGACTCGAGAAGGGCCCGCAACGCTTCGTCATCGGCAGCATCCACCGCAGAAATCCATAATTTGACGATGTCTTTCCAGTTGTGCAAGAGGAGGCCCATCGAGAGGGAGAGTGGGCTGGCCTTGTTGGCGAACTGGACGAAAGACGGTGAGAGATTGAGCTGTCTCCATTGCTGCAGCGATGCGTAGAATTGTGACTCGTTATCCTAATTGATATACCCAAAATATGAGCGCGTTTTAACGAAAAAAAGCAGGTAAAGTTACCGTTAGATCGCGCTCAAACCTTGTGAGGTCGAGTGCGGAGGGCAAGTGAACATCCCTCAATGATTCGGCGTATGATTGATGCTATAAACTATGATATCTGTAAACAAGATGAAGAAATCCACCGACCTTGAAACGCTTGACGCGATGGACGACATCAGC